>NQII01003891.1:49507-59744 GCA_002778355.1 Clitarchus hookeri | reverse complement strand
GATAATCAAACTCGTTCCACACTCTTGTCAGCATGTCCGGTGTAACGGTTTGAATGGCGTCCGTAATTCTCGTTTTGAGGTCGTCAATGTTTGCCGGCAATGGTGGACGAAAAATTTGATCCTTTATGTACCCCTATAGAAAAAAATCGCACGAGGTAAGATCCGGGCTTCTTGGGGGCCAGTGATGAAGAACCAGGTCACCAGCTGCTCCTCGACCAATCCAGCGTTGCGGCAACGTCTCTTTCAGGTGTCCACGAACAGCTAGGTGCCAATGGGGATGGAGCACCATCCTGCTGGAAAATGAAGTCCCCCGCCGCCTCTTTTAATTGAGGAAACAACCACTCTGTAAGCATGTTCAAATAAGGAATTCCAGTAACACAGGGCTCGTGAAAAAAGAAAGGGCCGTAAACAGTGTATTTGGATACAGCGCAAAACACGTTAACTTGGGGGAAGCGTGCTCGTGTTCTGTGGTTTCATGTGGTGACTCCTGACTCCATATCCGCACGTTGTGGCGGTTCACCTTACAATTTGTATTTAACGTCGCTTCATCGCTAAAAACCAGCTTAGACATGAAGGCATCGTCTACCTCGTTCTGGCCAAGGAAACATCAGACCGTCCCCTTCACATTGGCGTGTCGAATGCAAGCTCGCTACACCCTCACCACCTCAAACCGAGAGTTACGAACGCCTTCCAAACCACAACACCGGACATACTGATAAGAGTGTGGAACGAGTTTGATTATCGCGTAGATGTCGTTCGGGCCGCTCAT
Source organism: Clitarchus hookeri (assembly GCA_002778355.1). NCBI lineage: Eukaryota > Metazoa > Arthropoda > Insecta > Phasmatodea > Phasmatidae > Clitarchus > Clitarchus hookeri. The sequence goes on along the minus strand of NQII01003891.1, from coordinate 58,975 downwards.
GGTGGTCAAATTGAACATTTATGAACGTATGGTAAACAAACTTCACGGTTCCACTGTTCATTTGGTTGGTCAATCAAGGTTGTAGGTTGTTTTGTTTTCATATTATAGACCTTCAAAGCTGGGGTATTCTTTTATACTCAACCTGTATATACATATATACACACACACATAACTTTTATAATATTAGTTGTATTAAAAAATTGTGGATATGATAAATAAATTACAGTTTTTCTATTAACGTGTGTATTTATTCATTTATGTAAATTCATTAAAAATATTCATATGTATGCTTGTAATACCTAACCGTCTCCGCAGTTTTCTTTGCGCATCAGCTTCAAAACAAATATGGTGGTGATTTAGAATTTGGTAAATTATTCATTCAGTTTCTTTCCATACTAAAGCCGTTTCCGAATTATGTTATTTGGTAATCAAGGGTTCTGTAGTTTAGGGTGTTGAATTCGAATGGCACTGAGTAGATTTGCTAGTGTTCAGTTTAGGAACTGAATTATTGAATGTTTGGAGGTTGCCTTGTTACTTGGACATTGAAAAAATTATTAATAAATTGTAGATAATATCACTCGGGAAATGATAACATCGTGTTATTTACTCGTTTCCCTAAGAAAAACTTTTATTTTAAAATTAATGTTCAGAAGTTACAATTTTTTTTCATAGAGAAATTGCATTACATACGATTTCCTTCAATACATATGTATAACATTGGTATCGAACAGAATTACGCATCAGCAGTTCATCGTTAAATTTTCCTTCTTTGTNATCACTCGGGAAATGATAACATCGTGTTATTTACTCGTTTCCCTAAGAAAAACTTTTATTTTAAAATTAATGTTCAAAAGTTACAATTTTTTTTCATAGAGAAATTGCATCACATACGATTTCCCTCAATACATATGTATAACATTGGTATCGAACAGAATTACGCATCAGCAGTTCATCGTTAAATTTTCCTTCTTTGTTGTTGGTTTTGTTTTAAACGTAAACAGCAGCAGATGCTTTTGCGGAGGTGTTGGAGGATTTAGCGTGCTTGTTAAGCTCCGTAAATTTTTTCCTTAAATCCTAAATATTTAGGTTACTAACCTGTTTACGTGGTCGTTTTAGCGACCTACATAGAGTCTTCGGACACAGCTTATGAAATAATTTCTATACTACCAAATATGTCATAATTTTACTATTCTAATTGGGTCATGTGATAATTAAGTAAACTAAATCTGCCTGTAGGAACATGGGCTCAATATGATACACAGAAGTCGTGAGAGATTGTAGCCGCCCTTTCGCAAAGAGTTTCCTCTCCCATGGCATCTTTGTACGACCAGACAAGTAATTTAACACTAGCTATCACTCCTCTTNTGTCCCATGGCATCTTTGTACGACCAGACAAGTAATTTAACACTAGCTATCACTCCTCTTCCTAAAAGAAGGTTAGCTTAATAGTTTTCAGGAAGTTAGCAGTATTATTTTTTTAATATTAGCATAATTTATTCTTTTTTGTTGTGAGATGTTATAATACTATGCCGAGGGTTTTATTTACCCCGAAGAGAACATCTGCTGCTGTGTTTTGAAGTTCTCTCAGCACTTATGGGATTCGGCACTCTGGTACGACCANCCTGTAGGAACATGGGCTCAATATGATACACAGAAGTCGTGAGAGATTGTAGCCGCCCTTTCGCAAAGAGTTTCCTCTCCCATGGCATCTTTGTACGACCAGACAAGTAATTTAACACTAGCTATCACTCCTCTTCCTAAAAGAAGGTTAGCTTAATAGTTTTCAGGAAGTTAGCAGTATTATTTTTTTAATATTAGCATAATTTATTCTTTTTTTGTTGTGAGATGTTATAATACTATGCCGAGGGTTTTATTTGCCCCGAAGAGAACATCTGCTGCTGTGTTTTGAAGTTCTCTCAGCACTTATGGGATTCGGCACTCTGGTACGACCANACCCCGAAGAGAACATCTGCTGCTGTGTTTTGAAGTTCTCTCAGCACTTATGGGATTCGGCACTCTGGTACGACCAACCGTTTGTGACTTTTCTTCCCAACATTAATTTCCCAGTTCCTGTAAAGAACACCATTCCCCAGTACAAGAGAATTCCACTGTGCCCAATATGCTTTGACTGTCCTGTCAGGCCTAGACTGGATATCTCCTCTCATGTTGGTCTACACCATACTTCTTTTCACTCTAGTATTGGATGCAATGTGGGATCAGTTAGCTGATAATTTATAATGTCCTTATCGCCCACATAGGTGACCCATTGTACGATACAATGCCTTAAATTCTTGTCCTTCTTGACTTCCACGATGCAACACCCCTCTCCTCCTGGTGTTCGCGATGACGATAGAATGGTTCACATGGTCTCCTGGAAAGCCCAGACCTGTAATGAATTCTAAACTCATATTCTTGCCGGTGATGTATCCACCATGCTATTTGAACTTCGGGGTTCTTGAAATTTAGTAGCCAGCATAACGAAGCATGATCAGTTCGTAGGATGAAGTGTCTGCCATACAGATACGGGTGGAAATGTGCAGTTTCCGTCACCACTTCCAGAAACTCCCTGCGTGCCATAGTAATTGCTCCAAGGTTTGTGTAGCACTTTACTGAAGTATTATAATGGCCTCTCCTTTCCATCCTGAATCGAGATAACACAGCCCTGATACCTACATCACTAGCATCAGTATTCAGAATGTATTCACACTCTCTTCTTGGGAACGCAGCACTGTGCGAGATATCAGAATTTCCTTTAGTCTATTAAAAGCAATTTCGCACTCAGGGTCCCATAAAATTTTCTTTTTGCCTAAGTCACTTCATGCAGTTTCTTGAGGATCGTAGCGAACCCATGCACAAATCGACGATAGTAAGTAAAAAACCCCAGGGAACTTTGCACTTCAGTTTTGGCAGATGGTGGAGGCAAATCTCTTATTGTTCTGGCCTCTTCAGGGTCTGTTTCAATTCCATGGGCGGACACATCATGGCCCAAGAAATTAATTTTCTTTCGGAAATGTGGTATTTGTTAGGAACTAATTCCAGATTTGCTGTGGCTACTTTATGAAACACAGAGTCTAGGCATGTCAGGTGCTCTTAAAATTTTCTTCCTGTGATCACAATGTCGTCTAGGTACACCTGGCAAATGTCTAAGGGCAAGACTTTCTCAATAAGTCGTTCAAATGTGGCAAGGGCATTGCATAGCCCAAAGGGCATAACCTTAAATTACAAGTTTCCTTTCCCTTGGACACAAAAGGCTCTCTTTTCTTTGTCTTCTGGGGCCATCTCGCATTGCCAGTTTCCACTCTTTATGTCCAAATTAAAAAAAAAACACCCCGAACATGCTAGGCTGTTCAGTGTGTCGTCTATCCCTGGAAGTGGATAATAATCTTTCTGGGTTACATTATTAAGTTGACAGTAATGAACACAAAATCACATTAAGCCATCTTTTTTTTAACAAGTACAATGGGAGAAGATCATGGACTGATGGATGGCTCTATCACATCTAAATCCTTCATATCTTTCAGAATCCCATCAATCACCTCTTGTGGAGCTAGTGATAGTCGCCTTGGTGGCTGCTTTAGGAGTCTAACATCCCCTGTGTCGATATGATAGCATGCAATGTTAGTTCTGCTACGGTTGTTTGGCTCACAGGAAAAAGCACCCATATTTCTCTGTAATAATTCTGAAACAGCCTTCTCTTGTCATCAGTTGATGTTTTCTCTTGTTATTGTTAGAAGTTCCCACAGATAATCTGGCAGGGGAAATTCGGTATCTTGTGGCATCGAAGCTTCAGGAAAAATTGTAAGTACCTGCGAGACCTGCTTGCAAACCCCTATCATGGACCCCTCCTCAAGACTGATAATAATGTCAGATAAATTAATAATTCTTACTGGCAAACTGTCAGAATTTAAAGAGACCAAATTCCTTGCTATAATGATACTGTTTGGGCCTCTGAGCTTGATCGATTATGCCCAATCACCTGAAAAATTTACCCTGGCACAAGCCTTGAACAACAATTTCACTACAAGTAGGGAGTACAGTGGACTGACTACACACTACCGGGCTGCTCATTGGCGAAGACAATTCTTTTTATGTTGACATAACCAACATGGTATTGCCTGCCTGTAGTACCCCCAGTAGAGTATCGATACAGCACCCCAGCTTATTTAACACATCAAGTCCCAAAATGCATTCGCTGTATATTTCTATGTAAATGTCGTGATCTATGCTATGGTTACCAAGCTTTAAGAGTACCCTTCTTTTACCTCTTACTGGAGTATTCTCACCCATTATTGCAGTTAAATAGCAATGTTCCATACTCTTATCGGATGATCGCTGGAGGTAAGGCTCGATAATGTCCGGAATTACCACCATTATAGTCGCCCCTGTGTCAACGACCATCTGACAAGTAACATTATTCAGGACCCCCTTCACCAATATGGTATCAGAGTCATGTTTCATTGAGTGTATCTACAATAAAATTGGGTACTTTCTTCCAGCAATCACAGACATGTGCCCCTCAAGATCGGTGNTTTCATTGAGTGTATCTACAATAAAATTGGGTACTTTCTTCCAGCAATCACAGACATGTGCCCCTCAAGATCGGTGTTTAAATTTTCCCGAATATGTTGCACCCTCACCTGCCCCTTAATGCCTGTTCCCTGGTTGCTTTTGCTGAGGACAATTGGCTCTTAGGTGCCCTGGCTGTCCACATAATCAACATTCCGGCCATTTGTATGGGTGCTGGTGAATCTGTAGCATGGATCCTAAAAGCGTTGTCCCTCGTAGTCGTCTGCAATTCCTTCAATGTCCTCTTGGTGCGGTGTCACCCTCATCTTCGTTCAGCATCACTGTCCGCACTGGACGTCGGGGCACTGATGCCTGTCTAGCTGACTCCATCTCCAGTGTTTGGGCCAAGGCGTCCTGCATGGTGTGAGATGTAACCAGATGTACAGCTTGTCACACCTCAGTGTCGGCGATAGTATAGACTACGAAGCCGATGGCAGCACGTGTCTCCACGGGGCAACCCTCCAGAGATAGGTAGCAGAGCCGCACAATGTTCAGTGGAGGTCGATTTCAACTCCTCAGCCGCTGGCCCCGAGTATCTTCTTCCCTGCTGCTGTAGGAATGCTTGCCATTCCTTCCTGAGGGCGTTCACCTCCTGGTCCATATTACCCTCGATCCTGTTCATTCTTTCACTAACACATTCAAATTTCCCGTCTACCATATAGTTTACATTGGCGATCTTCTTATTTAAATTTTCAACCACAACACGAACATCTTGTATATCTCTATTTACATTTTCGTACACAACGTCTATTTTCCAGTCAACTACCTCGTAAACATTGTCTATTTTCCTGTCCACTGCCTCGTTTACACTGTATATTTTCCTGTCCACTAGTTCACTAACATTACTATTTAAATTTTCTTTCACACTATCTACAATATTATTTAGTTGGCTCTTTACAGATTGCCTAAAACATACTTATTTGACTACTTAGTCCTTCCACCATAGCATGCAGTGCTTCCACATCTACTGACATTTCCCTGGTTAGCATTCATAAATGTCATTAATTTTCGGCCAATTACTACAATTATTATATTTACAAATGCATCCCACTAGTTAATATATTACTGTAATTTTATTGAAAATATTTTTTTAAGAAAATAAAATGCATTTATTTTACTTGTGACACCAGTGTTACAATTTTTTAAAGTCTATGGGCTTAGCCAGGTCTTAATTAATTAACAGTTAATAATAATTTCGTAATTTATTTACAAACACTATAAAGAAAATGCTCTAGAGTTAAAATATCGCAATAAATGGCTATATTTTGCAATTTGCAACTAAAATTTACATAATCATCCATGACATTATGGAAATTAATANATCGCAATAAATGGCTATATTTTGCAATTTGCAACTAAAATTTACATAATCATCCATGACATTATGGAAATTAATACAATCAATTAACTAAAATCAGTCCCAATTAACAGTGTACCAAATTCTATTGAATTATTTTATAAAATATATGTCCATATTTGACAGTTCCAATAGCACTGTTCTCGTCGGATACCTTGCCCTCTCGTCCGTCCATGCTGCGCAAACACTTGTCTGCCATCGTCTCACACCCTCCGTCGTCCTCTGTCTTCTCTGCTGAGGTCCCTCACTGCACAAGACTTTACTCGATTACCACACTTCAGAAAGATGGCTACCACAAAGACTGACTGCTCTCCAGCTGCGGGTGATATTTATAGTGACGTCGGCTCTGGTTCAGAATCATCTCCACTTGCCTGGTTACACCGAGAATGTAGATTACTATAGTCGGTTCACGACGGGAAGAAACTTTTGAAAATCAACATTTGAAAAAACACCCTAGCCGTTAGCTACATGCATATAACATTACAAGCAGCGGCGAGCGCGGATACAGTTAGGCCGTCAGGTTGCCAGCACAAAGAGAGTAAATAGTTCTAAAGTTTTAACGTAATTGTTAATTTATCGCTTACAAATGGTTGTCGAAAAGAATTTTATCGTATTATGCCAATTATTAATGACGTGATGCTAACGTATTTAGATTTCAACGTCTTTTGGATAGTTACACAATCCCGCTCAAGGCGAAAGTAGAGCGGCCATTTGTTGACTAACCAGTATTCCTTGTGTTGTTTACTGGGTGTGGTCGACACACGTGCCAGAGAATTTGTGGGATTCTTGTTTAACCTATAACAATTCATTTATCGGTTGTTTTTTTTTACTAATATCCGCTCTTTATTATTTGGTTTTTCATAACGTATGATTTTAATTTGTGATAACTTTCTCGTACAGATTCCTTTTGCTTCAGTAACCTGTATAAGAGATTACTCGTAGTGCGTTCTAACGTGTTTAATATTTTTAAAATTTATTTCAGGTTTGCTTAAAATTTTATTTACTGTATTTTACGTTGTATGTTGCGGTAGTTTTTGTGTGCAGTCATGAGTTCTAGCAAGGTGAAGAACAGAGAAGTCACCACTCAACGTCAACAGGACATCATTAACCTCACCGAATCGTTGTATTCCCTATAATTAGGCGAGGGGAAATGAAACACTTCAACGTCGTGGAAAGAGCGGCAGAAATGTTGAAACTCTCTAGATCCACAGTGCTAAGGTATGTTAAAATATATGTAGTATTAACCATTGCGTTTGCAAGTTGTGTGTGTTAGGTCAATTATGTTGGCCTACGAAATGTGTTTACAACATTTGTTAATAACTTGATAACGTCGTCGAACGTTGTCTACGTGTCTTTTTAACATTTTTTGGGTAATTATTAAGTTTAGGGGCTTTTCTGTAAAAAGTAAGACTAATTCACGGAAAATGGTATATTTCCACTCTACTAATGATGCAGAACACGAATATACGAGGGGCATTAACGTCCGACTAATTTCGTAATATGTGCCCACCTAACCTAACAGAACCTAACCCCACGATGGGTGAATCACTATTTCACATTTTTAAACTAACCTAGGATTGTTGGGTTTTACACTAACCTGGGATTTTTGGATTTTACACTAACCTAGGATTGTAGGGTTATGTAGACTCAAATGTGAGTGTATGAATCACCTAACCAAAAGGTGGTATTACAATGTGTAATTAAAAATAAAAACTACTTTGTGTTGGAATTTGTGTACCCCTGCGAGGGATTCTTCATAAACAACCCAATATATACAGTGGAAATTTATTATAAAGACAACTGACAATGGTAAGGAAAATTGCCTCTGTAGTGAGTTTGTTATAGCCAATTAATTTTATATAGGTTATGGAGAGATGGTGCATTTTAAGATTGAAGCAACTGCTTGTTTTGTATTTATAAGTTACATTGCGGCGTTAATTGCTATTGAATTGTTATACATCACTAAAAAGATTACAGTCGATATAACTGGAACTTCCCCTACTATTAAACATATCTGTATCACTTCACTAAACACGAGAGGACATCGTAATCGATGAAATCAGTCATAATCTTTTAAGTAAACAATTGTGTATTAATGCATTTCCCCAACACCACTGTTCTACAGCCATTGTCTTTTAGTTATTGTAAATTATCAGTGTCATATGTTTCACTTTCAGTGCTACATAGCCAACCTAATTTGCTTAATTTAAAAAGGACCATAATTCAGTTTCTGGGTCAACTACAGTTACTGATACCAAAAATATAGAAGGGTCATGGACAATGCACCATATCACAGCACACAGGTGTGAGCTCCAACCTTTTGTTTTTGAATAAATAAAATGTTTATATTGTTTGTGACATGTTAGATTCTGTGCTAGTCAACACAGGTATCAGGAAAACAGTTACATGTAATATGATAAAAAGTTTAAGAATGTCTAGCACAGTAGTTATAGACATTCTTATCACGTTCACATTATAGAAGTCTCCAATCATACATTTGGTATCCAATAAATACTATCCAACCAACCAACTATTTAAAAGTTTATGTTTTGGAAAGAATTGTGCTTAATTCAAACATTCTATACAACAGACATACTGTTGGCAACATTCAAGGGTAATACATTTTAATTTGTTGTATCGTGTGGTGATTTCAGCTGGAGAAGTTCCCCAACAGTAGCTGGAGGAAGGATGCCATCATCAATTGGCTGCAGGAGCACAACATTCCGTTTGCTGTATCCTTTTTTTGCAAAATCTTTTTGTGTAGTGTTAAATTGTAGGGTAATGTTGTTGAGCATTGCTTTATAGCATTATATGTAAAGTAGCAGTCTACATCAGAGAGCAGCTATTAAAGAATGTAATTTTTTTTAAATAATTGGTTTCTAGTTTTTGGAGTGAAGATGGATCCATTCATTTTTTTTTTTTATAGTTGCTGCTGTGTTGAGTTGTTTATGTACTTTTTTGTTTTGATCTATGGTAATTCTGTTGCAAAAGGAATCACTACAATCCATAAGTTATTACCGGTACTTCTAACTAACTAATAAATAAATAAACAGTATTTATAAGTACTGCGGCTTATGCCTTTAGGATGTTTTAACTTAATGCAAACTGGAGATGTTAGGATACACCATTGTCAGCTTCTTTAATTATTGTAAACAACAGTTCTCTCTAATATTTTGTTTACTGGAGCCACATTTTTTAGTTATGTTTAATTTGTTATTGTCATTTCTTTACAAAATCTGTGGCACACTTATTTTGTTCCTCCTCTAAGCATTTGCTTAGCAACATGTTTCAATTTAATTGTTTGAATATTAGACATTATTGAAACCAATGTGTTTTCGTATTAGTTTTAAGTTAGATTTTTGTTTGGAAAAATATTTTAAGATAGCAACAGAGGTTAACAGCATTAAACACGGGCCCGGAGCCCAACTAAAACATAAACACAGCAGCCTGCCGCCAGCTCAATTATTTGAACAAAGTCTGTCTGGTTGTATTTTTGTTGCAAACCCATTATAAGAGTTATGGGAACTTCGGTTCCTGACCTCGTG
>NQII01003891.1:32545-43093 GCA_002778355.1 Clitarchus hookeri | reverse complement strand
TATGGTGCAGAGTTTTTGTGCGGTGATACTTTAAGGAAAATGGGGTAGAAACCCTAATACGACCTATGATATAACGTGATTATTAAAGAAGGTATACACCTTGAAAAATTGGGAATTGAAATTAGTTACTATGTTTTCTGAAAAGAACCGTTCGCCTGGATGTGACTTCACATTGTCGCTGTCCGAATTCGCGCAAAGGGCACAGATGCACCACAGAATGTCCCCTTAGCCAATACCAAGAGTAGCTTGCCCTTCTCGAGCCCTAGATAGTCTCGATTGTCTAGAGCCCTAGATAGTTTTCTGATGCGCAACTGAGATCTCGCGTAATGGAAATTCGACAGAATAAAACTTGAGGTGGAAGCGAACACGGCCGTTCGGTTTCTCGAAAGAATATTTCATACGAAGGACAAAAGGGTTCGTGACATGGGATAAAGGGCACATGGCGCCGTATTCGAACACTGTCCGTCCAAGGCAACGCTGTTCCTTTAATGTACACTTATAATTACATAGTCTATTTCCAGTTTCTTCACACTTTTTGAATCAAACGTTTGCAAAATCATCTCGTGTATGACGTGCTTGGTTGTTTATTAAATAGTTTTATACTTCGCTTATAAAAAAAAACTTATTTTTGGCGAAATTTATATTGAAATTATAGTATTTAACTTATAATTAATTTGAATAAAAACGGTGAGAAGGTGTTGCCTGTAATGCCTCCTAAAGAATAGTTCTTACGCAAAATATTATTACACTGAGTGTGTGCGAATGCTGTGCGTTGTCCCTTTGGTGTAATTTTTTACAGGTGGAGAAATATCCTGGAAGCATTAACTTCAGCAGGACTGCAGAAAGTTGGAAGTAACCGTGAATGGATTATAACAGTCAATCGATCACCCACGGGTAATAACACGTGTTGGTTAATAACATGGTACCCCGTAATATCAAATCAAGCTGACAATATTTACGAATTTGTTTAATCCTAATAGTTTCTGGCATTTTGCAAATGACTAATTGTAATTCAAAATTCTCAGGGTCTCTTCTTTGTATTCACTTTAGATGATACGTCGTATTATGATTTCTACCTAATTTTTCGTATCGAATAATTTAACAAAGTGTGCACCTGGAGTCCAGGACAGTTATACTCTATGGCAAATACACTAGTTAACCAATACCGGACAGCTTGAAGATTTCTGCGAGAAAGTTCGACGGTGTTGTCACCTCCAGCCAGCAGACAGCAGCACCTGCGTTTAATACTATTCTTTTGATATTAACAATACGATACCAACATGGTGGATATGAAGACGAAACTTTATTTCCTCTCTGGAAAATATATTTAATAATGTCAAACTTAGACGACGAAAACTAATTCCCAATACGTTAAATGTTTTCAGAATTGGAAAATATTTACTGACAAATGATAATAAATAACTTTTGAAATAGTTAAACGTCACCATAATAAAACTGGCTTGTCTAAAATCGACGTTAACAGGAATAAAGAATGTAGGTGTATATATACAAATATTTTTGTTGGTGTTTGTAATTTAGAACAACCCTTTTGTAAAAATAATATTCCGCAGACTTCTAATAGTTATACTCAATTATTTTTAAATGAGTTTTGCGTTATTTTTATATTGATTTCGTATAACATTAACAATTAAAACGTACGGCGATAGTGGTGGCATCTGTTGCCAATCGTCTGCATCGTTTCTTTTCACTTGTTTACGTCTTGAATTCTGGTTGGCTAACGTTAAACGCAAAGACTTGAATGTTAGCCACTTTTAACGCGTTGAGTTTGGCGTTCGGCGTCGCGGCAACGTTTTGTCGATTGTAGCCAAGCCTTTAAGCATCATTGAGTGTGCGCGACTTTTCAAAAACCCTGCAAGTTGTTTTTATCGCAAAGTGTGACTACGATATGAGAGACTTATCAGCCACCTTTAAAAAGTAACAAATTAAATTAGTTTATTATAAAATCAATTATATAGTAAGTTTTCAGACGGCACTGTCGGATTTATTGCGAGGTGGTCTCGCAAAGTCCGCGCTTTGACGTAATTGTTTGATATCTGCGACTTATGCGTTTGGGATAACGTACCACGGATGATGTTTTATCTGTCTTAACTCGAAATGAAGCTACGTGTAATCATGGTTCTGTGTTGTCAGTTGCCCAAGTGTATTGGAAGGGAGGATCCACATTTTCCCATTCAGCACAATATGTGTTTTTCGAGAAATGCTATTTTTTTAAGTCCAGTTTTTTTAATGAAAACCATTATTTATGTACCATATTACGAAAATCAGTTGTTACTGGTTTGTTTTTTCGTATTCTCACGTAGACTTGCAGGCGTGGATAGTGATCGCGTATTTTGAAATTGTGAAGTTTGAAAAGGTTCTTGTTTATGTGATTTTTAAATACAGTGACTCACATTAATATTCAGCCACCGATAATTATCGCAGTTACATTAGAAATTAAGATGAACACATTGCACAACCATCCTTGCGTGTGCTTTAAATGAAACACAATATTTTGTCCCCGCGTGCTGCATAAGTACTCACTTTAATATTCGGCCAGTTGTGGTGGACGCGTGGCACAGGCACGATGCACATTGCGTTCGTACCTCGTGTCATTCCTTGCACGCTCTCTGCGCTGAGAGGTTCTATTGGGTACCTCTGTTGACTGCATCAGTCAGGCAAATGGGACGTAGGGGCAAGAATACAACGTTTTAATAGCGGCAGCTGGTAATGTTTCATCCTGCAAAGAAGAAATCTCAACGAGAAATTGCGGAGCACTGGAATCTGCTGAGTTCCATTGTTGGAGGCNGTTTCATCCTGCAAAGAAGAAATCTCAACGAGAAATTGCGGAGCACTGGAATCTGCTGAGTTCCATTGTTGGAGGCCTCATAAGAAGGTTTGAGAAGGAAGACAGAATAGATTCGGTACCTCAAAAAGTCAAATAAACTAAGCGAGAGAGAAGAACGTCTAGTAATCAGGAAAATAAATAAAGATCCAAAAATTAATGCTTGCAAACTTACAACGGAGGTACTCAATGAGAGTGGAAAGAACGCCCATCCAGAAACTACACGACGGGTTATCAGAAGAGCAGGATATAATGGCAGGGTCCTAGAAAGAAGCCTTTTATTAATAGGTGAATAGAAGAAAACTATTGAAGTTCGCAAAATACCGCATTGNGCAGGGTCCTAGAAAGAAGCCTTTTATTAATAGGTGAATAGAAGAAAACTATTGAAGTTCGCAAAATACCGCATTGGCAAAGATGAAAGCTGGTGGAATGATGTAATTTTTTTCTGATGAAACGAAATTGAATGTGTTTGGTTCAGATGACATTATGGTGCTAGCCAAATGAGGAACTAAAACCTGGGAACATACAACCTACCAAGAAAAACAGTGGAGGTAGTATTGTGATCTGGGGCTGCATATCTTCAGCCGGTGCTGGAGAGGCTGTACGTGTCGATGGAACCATGAAAAAGGAGGACTATCTCAACATCCTGAAAGCAAACCTACACAAGAGTGCTGATAATCTGGGTATTAGGAACACATTAAAGTTCTACCAAGATAATTTCCCAAAACACAAGTCGTACATTGTCAAGAGCTGGTTTTTGTAAAACTGTCCCAAAGTCATTAGCACACCTCCTCAATCACCCGACCTGAATCCCATAGAAAATATGTAGGATGAACTCAAAATAAGACTACGTACTACAACAATTAGGTCTACAAAAGAATTAGAGAAAAGGTTTAAGGAATGATGGAGTAAAATTGACTCCGAATGTACCAGGAATATAATTGCTAATATGCCACAACGCCTGCGAGAAGTATTTAAACAGAATTGCCATGCTACCAGGTACTACATAACAGTTTGTTTAGTTTGCAAAGAGGATTATGTTTGTGTTTTAATGATGATGGCCGAATATTGAAGCGGCGTACTTATGCAGCATGGGAAAACAAAATCATATTGCTTGTTAAGATTCATTGCTCATTTCCAATATTGGCAACCGCTATCTTTCATTTAAAGCACGCAAGAATGATTGTGCAATATGATTTATGTTTATCTTAATTTCTAATGTAACATAAGGTCATGAAACTGCGATGATCATAGGTGGCCGTATATAAATGTGAGCCACTGTGTATTTAATAACTTAGTACAAATCTTTTGTGTATTTACGTGGAAGAGCCAGTAAATCTGTGTAACTTGTTACAATACGAACACCAGAAAAAAAATAACATTTTCCCCCCGTGAAATAGATTTTTTTTACAGTTATAAACTTTGTGCTCGAACTGAATCCCCCAAGGTTTTGAATCTGGCCGTGGGATTAGAATACTGTATCTGAGCGACACTCGTCAATACTAGTAGTGCAAAGCAAGTCTGGATCAAGTTGGAACCTGCACAGCCAGTCTGGGTTTTCCAGTGTTTACGAGTATTCAGGAGTCGTGAATCAGCCCGACGAGGTTGTCGAAGGCAATTTGCAGTAACTAGCAAACCAGTCATCTTAACAACGCTCGCTACAGACTGTAGCACATGTTTCTGAACGGAGACAAATAAGTAAAGGGCAATAGTGTGTAGACCATAGGGCGTGTCTCATTGAGATCACCACTCTTTCGTTTCTCTCCGACGCCACGCAGACAGATTATGCAAAAAGGCGGGAAATCACGTTAAGCTAAAGTCGCGGTCATTATTGCAGCCCCTATAATTTGTGTGTTCAAAATAACTCCCAATAACGTTAGCACTACCAGAATTAGTGCCTAAAGTACTATTATTTTTGTTTTTAATATTACCACAACAAATACGAGACTTGTCAAAAATATGTATTTATATTTTTATAAATGTGTGTTACGTAAGTTATTTCATTGACTAAAACAGTTCAAATGGGACGTGGTTTTGGCCTAGAAATCTACTATAACCTAATGTAAACAAATATGGCGCTTNGACTAAAACAGTTCAAATGGGACGTGGTTTTGGCCTAGAAATCTACTATAACCTAATGTAAACAAATATGGCGCTTGGTCAGAGTATGGGAGAGCGCCAGCGAGTATAGATCTTCGTGCTCTCGCTCTTTCGCGCGCTCTCATGCGAATTGAGAGACCAGAGAGCGTTCTCTCTGACGTCATGACGTGGTCTCGAGAGCACGAGAGAGAGAGAGCTCTGGGCCAATTGAAACACGGCCTCAGTTATTTGGGAAAGGGTGTTTAATTCGAAAGACACTAAGCAGCGCTGCTAGTGTTTAGTGTAGAGACTACATCACTGAATGTTTCGATGCTTCTTTGTTACTTGGGCATTAAAATCCATAAAATATATTGTACATAATTTCGCTCGGTAAACTATAAAACATTTCTATTTACTCTCACCGTTAATGAAAACATTTATAAATTAGAATGTTAAGACTAGAATTCTTTTTACAGAATTTATATATAAGACCTTCCTGAAAACAAATGACATGAGTACGGTAACAAACAAAATTACCCATCAGTAATTTGTTAATTTTTTTCTGTTTTTGGTTGGTTTTGACTGGTATAACTTGCGTGAAATTAGTCAAAAAACAATAACACTCCTTTGTGAAGGTATTTAGGGGTTTAGCGTGCTGCTTCGGCTCAGTAAGTTTGGTCCCAAAATATTTGGGTAACTAACCTGATCACGTGGTAACCTAAATATGGAATTCGGACAGTGCTATAGATTTAAGATGACGTGGACTGATTTCTGTCTTCTGGGCATGTCCACAATGTTGACTCGTTATTTGTCCATATAACTGTCAAATTCGCGCGATCAATCAATGGCATAACGAGATGTTTGTTTACTTAAGTTTGACAACATATCCATGTGTTTGTGGGGAAAAAAATAGCGGGTAAAAAAGTTGGGTTACGTTAAAACTAGTTGTAATAAAGTGTAAAAAAAACTTCAGAAAAGTGCGTGTTTATGTTAACAGTAGTGCTAACCTGTAACTGATTCTAATGACTTTTTTGACAGATGTAATGGAAAAAGAGTTTCTCAGTGTTGGGTCTCCGCAGTTTGTTACAATTGATCGACGAACGGTGTCCGCAAGATTGCAGCTTTGCCACAGAATATCACTATTAAGAATTTCATCACAGCTTACATTTCTAAGTATGGAATTCAGAATATAATTATAGGCATTGTGTGCGGGGAGTTACATGAGCAAAATTGCAAAACTGTTTGAGTTTGCATCACGTGTCGCCGATACACAGTTCCCGGATGTCAGTCGTTCTTGGTGATGAAGCGCCATGTCTGAGTAGGCATTAGTGGTTCACGGTAAACAACTTTTGAAATGGACGCAATGAATTGAATACAAGCCTGGAACTGCATTGGCCGCCTTCCGTTACTCACTGATTTCACTGGCCAGTACGTCAGCTGTTGTCCTGATACTACTGACTAGCATTGATGATCGCTGACACTGGTTTTCGCGTGCCACTGGGAGGCTCCCTACGCGAGGCTATATTGGTTACTGAAAGCACTGAGTTTGCTGATGCTGCAGAAGTTGTACAGTGCCAGGAAAAAAAAAACAAGATTTTGGCGGGATATTTAAGTTGTCTTAGGTTCTCAAAGATATGTAAAATGTGCATACGGCAGGGTCATTAAGTATAGAATAGTCCTTACAGAAATTACGTACAAAAATTGTCCCAAAATACTCGGAACAGAGTTTATATTCTTATAAAAATTTCCTTTAGT
This sequence comes from Clitarchus hookeri, assembly GCA_002778355.1. NCBI lineage: Eukaryota > Metazoa > Arthropoda > Insecta > Phasmatodea > Phasmatidae > Clitarchus > Clitarchus hookeri. The sequence goes on along the minus strand of NQII01003891.1, from coordinate 36,417 downwards.
AGAACAATTATGAAGAAGTTTTTTTTTTATGTGTAAGGGCTATTTTAACTGAACGGATAAATAAGATAATACTTAAATTCATAATTTAATTTCATTTATTTAATTTTAATCATATATTTAATTAATTAATATCAATGTCCAGCGTTCCGAAACTTATCAAGTTACTGTCGAACAAAATATTTGTTTATTGCTGGCTGTTCCTTTACTACTGACGACCGCTGATGAGCCATCAGTGATTTCAGTGATCTTCAGCAGTAACAGAAGTCGGCCGTTATTTTAACCAGAACACTGCAGCGTACGTCTGGCAGTGGCATAAAAACTATAGGGCAGGGAGTATGTCTTCCCTCCCTAAATTTAGTAAAGGCCTGTACATCTTCGCTTCTGGGTTATAGAAGTTTCTCTAGTTTCTAATGCATGATTTATGTAACTTAGGTTTTGGTCGCGCAAAAATGAAATTTACAAGAGCAGCAAAAATGTCTTAAGAGGGGTGCTGAAAGTTTTGCCCCGCCGCCGAGGGAGGTGCCAAACACTGTTAGGCCAATAAGACGTTAGAAGTGCGGCGTTTAAAATGGCGACACTGGAAGATTCCGTTTTGTTCCGCGCACATTGTGATCGCTGAACTCTGTGGCTAAGACTTACCATCGCACGGGAACACGATGGTATATTTGTTTCTGCTGCTTGGCTTGCAGGGCAAGCCAAACTAATTTGGACGTCTGTGGCAGAGCTGTTCGTGAGGCCCGCTACTTGACGTGACGCTACGTACTTCGAATATTACGTAAAGTTTTTATTCTGAACTACCTGTAGAAAATAAGTTGCTCGGAAACAGATTTATTTTCTGCTGCCAAGTAAATACTTCAATTTTATATCAAAATAGTTTAAATTTAACGTAAACATAATACAATAGCGAAAAATATTTTATTGTATATTAAGAACGTTATATTTTTACTGTAAATAAGTACATAAAACTATTTTTCACTGTTAGTCATTAAAATTATTTTTTAAAGAGACAAATATCCGTAATAATAAACTAATTGTAACTAGCACGGTAACTGAATGTTTGGTGACGGTTGGAAATGTCTTTAATCAAGGGCAGCAATAATAAGTAACAACTGTCAAGCTTGAAGGTACACGTTTTTACTCGCACATACTACTGTAGCTAGCCCCAAATATCAATCCTCCCTTCTTTCAGTGCCTTTCTTAGCATCGTGACCGAGCATTCTTGATATCTTGCGCGCAGCTGACTAATGCAGTCGGACGGATGTGCTAACCAGTGGATTTCAAGAAGGCGTCTCTGTGCCTTAAGGCGCCCGTCTACCTGGAACTTTTTCCCACGTTTAGGCCGAGAAGCGCGGGAGCGATAAGGGCGACACTGCCACGCGCATCAAGTACGCCATCGCCGCTAAGCGCAAGGCTCTGAACTGGCGTGCAGTGTTCTCGTCGTGCTGCGTGTACCTATGGGACTTTCAGCGGTGACCATATTATTTTATTAGTGGGAAGTCTTTAGGAAGGTTCAGTGCAGGCCCCTATAGTAGTTTTGTATGTATCTGATGCGTGCATTTTGAGCTACAGCGCCTTGGAAAGGCCGTTTTTAGCGGTTTTGGAGTACTCTGAATTGATGTTTCTAACGTACGTGATATTTTGAAAGTACTTAACAGCTCTCGTCTGAAGTGTGTGTTCTTTTCGTAGATCATCACATTGGACGCACGCTTAATAGTTTCGTTGAAAAACGTGTATTTCGAACACTCTGCAACGCAGTTCAAGCGCCAGGTAGACGGGCGCCTTAAAGCCTAGTCCACACTTACAAACATCTGTCGCAAACAATGCGACAGTTGCCGGAGACCTGCTGCAAACCTAGATGCCAAGTGTTTCCAACAACAGTTTGAAACACGCAGATAGTGGTCAGGAGTACAAATGTAGGATACATTTGTTTCCCATACGGGATGAAAAACACCGTACAGCTGTCGCAAACAACTGCTGGTGTGGACGTGATTCTCTTGCACGTGACTCAGCGTCGTGTTCATTGTCCGTATTCACAGTACGACCGCGGTCGTAGCAGCACAACATCTACAGTCACGGCATGGTCCGTTCGAAACACTCTCATGTTCATTGAAGATTTGCATTCAACACCTTGCTTTATAATCACTACAGTGCAGCGATGATAAAAAACCGCAATATGAAAGATGATGCGTGGGATGTACTGTCGAAGAAATACAATGCACGTGCCGCGGAAGTGGATAAGAAAATTCAAGCGCTGAAAACACAATTCCGGAGGGAGCATATGAATGAAGCTAGTAGATTCCAAAAGAAATGGCATATCACCTAAAAAAGCTAACTGTTTTGGGTATGAGCCGCTGCTATTTTTACTGCCGGTAAATGAATCCAGAGGAAGTCGTTCAACAGATACGGATATATAAAATAGCCAGGTAAGTGCATGCCAGATTAAAATTTTCTATAACTGGGTTTGGGTACTTAAATCGAATGCTGAGGAATTATAAAAAATTGGTTGTTGCGTGTTGGATAGTTTAGAATTGAGGCCTCCTCAAACGTGGAAAAACGTGTTTGTCGCACCTAAAATGCTTATTATAAACACAAATGAACTGCAGATTTGGCTTATTACATGTGAAATTAGGCTGTTATAGGCCGTATAAGAAACGCTAGAAATATATGGTCGCAATTCTAACAATGTACTCGCTTGTAAATAAAGGTTTTATTTATGACTGGTCACAACAAGTCTTAAAACGTGGACTCGATCGGAAAATAGTGCATGAACTTTGCATATTGTCATTGTGCATAAAAAAAACAAAAAAATGTATTTTGAACGGTTTACTTGCTCCAAATTAATTTAATAGAGGAAAGTCAGCTGATATGATGTTAGACATCTTCTTTCAATGCACGTTTCAGGTAAACAAAAATATTCATGGCAAATATGTTTTCATAACCGTATTAGCGAAGGTTAATGTATAAAATAAAACAAACAAATGAGGAATGAGTGCATATTATAATTAAAAATTCCTAATAACCAGCAATATCCTACATAATGTGTTTATATCTTGTAGACTACAATAAGTATGTTATTAGGAGCATTATCACATTATCAAAAGTAATGCTTGTATCACTTTAGTATTTAATGTTTGAAAATGTTACACTTTCAACATCTTCACATCATCGCACAATCCTGTTTATGCAAATTAATTTTGCCAAGGTACAGAACCTTGTGGAGAAATGAAATAATCTCTAAATTCATAGTTGATAATTGGCAAGACGTGACGAATACACAGTTTATGGCCAACACGTCGCTAACAAACTACGGAACTCTGGCAGAAGTAAATTTGAAATTGCGATTGCCCAACGCAACATTGATGATGTGTGCTTTAAACTCGCGATGGGAGAATTCGCCCAGATACACTATTCAAGCAGCTTGTCTTCCCTTACCAATGTACTATCCCTTCAGTCTGTGCCATCTAGCCTTAATTATTCCCAAGGACACCCTACCCCACCAAGTCAGTCATCAGCTCCATCACCTGTACGGTCTTCGGTTGCTTCACCTGACCCACCATCGCAATCTCCCGCCAATGTAACACAATTTCCAGAACTCTACGATGGACATAACTTTGAGCAGCTGCAATCAATTCAGTTACATATATGTAATAAGAATGTCATTAACCTAGTTTGCATGGCGGGATATATGTAATGTATGTAATGGTTGTTATCTACAACGGTAGCAGGATATCTGAAAGCCTGAGTAGGGTCGGAAAATGTACAGGAGGGCGTGACGAAACGACAGCGCGTGGATTAAGCGCAGGTGTTGCAATAGGATTATCGGACCACAAAACGAATCGTTTTATACCCAAAGAGAGTTGCGAATTAATTAT
>NQII01003891.1:19369-32519 GCA_002778355.1 Clitarchus hookeri | reverse complement strand
CAATGAACTGTGTATCTGCGACGAGTCCCTAGCTTTCGGATATTCTGCGACCAGTATAACACTGATTTCATAGTTTCATATGCTGACATAACCAGCAGCTTTACAACAATCTATTTTTCCGAACATGGGCAGCACTTTACTGTGTTTCCTAAATTTAAATACAAAAGAATATGTACTAAAATAACAGTCCCTTAATATATGAATGGTTATATTGCTAAATGCTCTGCACAATGTAAAAACAAAGTCAATTAATCCTCTCACCTTCACATATGCATTTAAAGAATATGCTATCAGGGCTTCGCATACTTCTCGTACTATCACTGATATTGACTGTGTGGATATTTTGAATGTGTAAATCAGGCTGGTGAACGAATCGCCACTTGCCAAATATCTGAGAGTCACTGCCAAGCGAATTTCTGCAAAATTGCCTTTCTCAGTCTAGTTGATTGTCGCGATATTCTTGGACCAATTAATTGTAGCAATACCTCAAAATCACTTGGCGACATTCTAACAAAATTCCTGAACCCCGCACCATCTTCCAACTTTAAGTCTTTCAACCAATTCTCTCCATATCGGGTACCTTCCTTCAATACATTTTGTCTCCACCATCTTCGCTCTTTTCTAGTTTTATCATTTAATGTTAGAAATGTATAGCCCGCATATACTCCGGCCACAGCTTCGCGCAACGACATGTTATCAACTGATTAGTGTAGACGTGATGCAATGGACAACAAACCTCGCGTACATTTGTTCTAAACATTTCTTCATCTGTGTTTCTAACATCACATGCATTTGTCAGCTACATGTGTTTCAAACAGTGTTCAGCAGAAATCTGCAGCAGCAGTATCGGACAAATGCTTCTAAGTGTGGACTAGGCTACCGTGACTTGCAGAGCCAAGCCGGATCCAATGCGTTTCCTTGTTTTTAACAGAACCGCCGGCACTAAACTTACTGACTAATGCTTCTACATTATTTTATGGGTGGATTTTGCGTAATTATATGACGGCGACTGTAAATTATCAAGGCGAAACAATTTCACAAAGTTTAAATGCTGGGAGGAGCCCCTCGAGATCGGGGGCATAGTAAAAATTATCCCGTTTGTCTCCCCTCCCTGCCACCGTGAGTGGCTCAGGTAGTTTATATTATACGTGAATATTTTTTAAAATATACCCAAAAAAATTATTTAAACTTAATTGCCGACTCCTACAATTATTTTTACTAACAGGAAATTTACCACTTTGCATATCCATTTTTTATTATATTGTAGCATGTATAGTTTCCCATAGCACTCCTCATTATTCCATCAGTAGCATAATATTTACTTGTTTCTGAAACCATATTTGTATATTACCTTGTCCGTTGTGAAGGTGGGAGGGAGAAATTTCCCAACTTTCCCAAAATATTCTCTCTAACCCGTGGTAATCTTGCAGGACAATGCCGTTGGTCGGCGGGTTTTCTCGGGGATCTCCACAGTGTCCTTGCATTTCGGCGCTGCTCCATACTCCCCTCACTTCACCCTCATCGGCTCGCAAGACCTCTATGTTAAGAGCCGTCCAAATCTCTTTCGCTCACACTCCGCTCCCCCTCTCGTTAAACAAGTGAGGCTTGCAGACATGTTCAGTAAACGCCAGGCCAAATACAGTAGTCAATCACCCGACGTAATGGCCTATACGATCGTTCAAAGATGACGGGAAAAACTTATCGATGTGGGAAATACCTANGTCAATCACCCGACGTAATGGCCTATACGATCGTTCAAAGATGACGGGAAAAACTTATCGATGTGGGAAATACCTAATCTTGCGCTGCAGTTTTTTGCAAGCGATAGCGATAAAACTGAACAAAGCTTGGCTGGATTTTTTTTTGTCTAGAGTGTGACATGTTTTTCGGGTTCTTTTTTATCGGGGTCGAGTGTTGGAATTCGCAATCTGTTTCCGAACCCGTTGGTCACGTACAAGACCGGCAAGTTTTTTGTACGTGCATTGCGATGTGTCGTTGCTCTGGGACTTGGCAACGGGCGATGNTCACGTACAAGACCGGCAAGTTTTTTGTACGTGCATTGCGATGTGTCGTTGCTCTGGGACTTGGCAACGGGCGATGTAATACAGCAAGCCAAACATGTGGGTTTGTGTTACACACTTCGATTCTTCGTTACGACGCTCCGTGTAGGTTAGGTCACGTCTACAATCGACAAGCGTCCACATAATGCTGTGTAAATTGGCAGTGACGTAGCTAAGTGATAGTTTTGGAGGAGGAGAGAGGGGGAGCATAGACGTGCGCACAGGATGTGCCCATGCATACACTGACTGCCGAATTTATTCGTTTAAAATTGTGGCATTTCAGATAAATTATTCTTTAATTTCAGCCTATAGGCTATTCACGGTAAAGTGAGCACTTTTGAAAGCCCTGTCATTTCGAATAATAGTCAATAAATATTTTATTTTAGTCTTAGACGTTAACTTCAGAGTGCGGTGGAATATAAACACTGTGTTTATTACTTACATGTCAATATTTATTTTAAAAGGTTTTTATAGGATAAAACATTGCTGAAAGGGAAAAGTAACTAGGGCCTCAAAGGTGCTCACTTTACTGTGAACAGCATATACTGGTCTGTACATTCACAGACGTTTGCTCGGTTGCAACCAAGGTGCTTCGAATAAACTCGTAAATTGTAGTGTTCGCACTGCGTGTACCTATGGGACTTTCAGCTGTGACCCTATTATTTTATTGATGGAAAGTCTGTAGGAAGGTTCAACTCAGGGCCCTTGAGTAGTTATATATGTATCTGATGCGTATATTTTGAGATCCTGCGATTTGTACAAGCCGTTCGGAGTACCCTGAAATCGTTTCTAATTTAAGTGACATCTTGAAAGCACTCAAAAGCCCTCGTTTGAAGTGTTATTTTCGTAGATCAGCACATCGGACGCACATTTAATAGTTTCGTGGGAAAACGTGCATTTTAAATACACTGCAACGCAGTTCAAGCGCCAGGTAGGCGGAATCCATTAAAACGATGCATTTCAAGCCATTTTCTGATGGGATAAGTATTGCCCATTGAGGGAAATATTTCTATGAGACGATGTAATGTTTTTCCGCCCGGTAGTCGCTAGTTTAGTTGAGAGATTTGGGCGGCTCTTAACGACGTCTTGAGAGCCGATGAGGGTGATTGAGGTGAGTATAGAGCAGCGCCGGAATGAAAGGGCGGGGGAAACTGGATATCCCCGAGAAAACCCGCCGACCAGCGGCATCGTCCGGCACGATTCCCACATGCGAAAATCCGGGAGTGACCCGGCCTGGGATTGAACCCGGTTCGCCGTGGTGGGAGGCCAGCAAGCTAACCGCTCAGCCACCGCGGCCCCGCGAGGTAATTAGAAACTGAGCAGGTGGCTCAGAGAAGCAGGAACGGGGAAGGAATCGGCCATAGCTGGTAGGAAGGAACCACCCTAGTATACGCCTGGAGTGGAAAACAGAAAGAAGAATGTGTTCTCCGAATGATACTTGTAATGGGGGCAAGTGATTAAATAAAAAATAAAAAAATACTTCGGACGTATTCCATTGCAGAACTACAATATGTTAAGGAAAGAATGATGTTACAAATTCTGTAATTATGTCCGAAGTGTCAACCTCTGAGTTTTATTCGGCAACGTACATCTGCAAAGGCGTATGTGCGAATTAATTTTTAATTCAATCAAAATCAGGATGGCCAGACCGGGAATCGAACCCAGGTCTTCGCGGATGCGAGTCCCAAGGTCTACCGCTGCCGCCTTGCTCGGTCAGACCTCGGGAGTGCGCGCGTTCTGCTTGAGGTCGCCTAATTTTTACGTTGACCAAACCGTAACCTCTGGGCGCGCGGACCAGATATCACGAGGGCGGAACGAAGTCGTTATGAGCAGCTCCGTTATAGCCGCTGTTGCAAGGCGGGACTAGTGGCACCCTTCCAGTGGTGCAGCGGAACTCTGCCCTATTTTACCACTCGTGGGGCCTTCATCTCCCTCATTATACCGCGACACATTTTGAACTGCGTAGTATATATGTATAATGTTTTTCGTATAGAGTTTTAAAGAAACAAAAATCAAAATAAATAATTTTAATATTGTTAACGTAAGATTATTAATTTGTCTTTAAGACATCGAACTACTTTCACGCCANTTTATTGACAATATAATTGACTGCTGGCAACTATCTCATACATCAATAGGTGATGAGTCTCTATATTTTTAGATTTATAAATTGTTAACGGTTTGCAATAAATTGGAGCTATAAACGGCAAAATCAGTAAATATGGCAAAATAATTGTCTTTAAATTAGGCCTAACAAAATGTACATTATCGGTAACTCCAATATTAAAATTTATACATCTTGAATAAAACACTTTTAACAATATTTTCTTGCGGTATGTTTAAAATAAATGAAATATTTTTAAAATAGTTTTTTAAATTTTATTATAGTTATATACAACAATTTGTATGAATTTTGAATTATTTTTACATGCACTGATTTTTTAATTGGTTCTATACATTATTCGAAAACTGTAAATGGTATCAGCTGTTGGATGTGTGTGATGGTCTTGTTTATTCAAATATAATCAGTAAAGGAAACCTCCATTGAAATACATTTAGTTCAAATTATGTCCTTGATTTTATGTTTCGAGAATTTGCGCACTTAGTTATTTTTCCATAACCCTTACATTACAACTATGGATAAGGCTACTTAATTTATATTCACCTGCGAGAGATTTCGTGATACAAAATATATATTCATTCTCTTTCAAATTCAACATGAATCGTTTTTTGATGATTTTGGTTGTGTGTGTACCATTTTCTTAAGACTTTTGCATGTCTTACAGTCGCGTGTAGTTTACCAACTCCTTCGGAAGCTCTTGAATCGCTCCACCCTAATAAATATATCTTATTCCTGGTGCAGTCTGTTTTGCGGTTTCTCCTCACCTTTTTAAATCAAATATCTGGATAATCACTATGTATGACGGGTTTAGTTATTCCCTAAATACACCTCTGTTAACATAAAATTATCTTAGTTTTCGTTAAATTGAAGTTTCACCTATCGTTTATTTATGAATTATTATATTTCATTTGTAATATGAATTAAAACGGTGAGAACACATGCGTGTTGGTAGCGTCTAGAAAGAAATAGTTCTCATGCAAAATATTACTAAAACTACAGCAGGCTTACCGCTCAGCCACCGCGGTCCCGCAAATTCAGAGCTTTGTTCTTAGTGGCGATGGCGCACTTCATGCGTGTAACAGTGTAGCTCTTATGGCTCCCATGCTTCTCAGCCTTAAACGCGGGAAATAAGCGCTAGTAAGGTGGGCCCCGTAGGAGACGCCTGTAGTATTTTACCTGGAAAGGGATGAACGCAGATATTGCTGACCACGTGAAGAACTATCAGTTATGTGCCATAAGTAATCCTAGTCAAAATTTACATTTAGGTTCTTTGTCCTCTGAAGTAGCTAAAAAAGGCCAAATCAAAAGTTATTCGTTGTCTGATTTTGTAGGCTCGCTATCTAGGAGTAAGTATGGTCATAACGTGATTTAGATTCCTATTTAAAATTTGTGTGGGTTATTCTCATGAGGAAAGCGGATTATTTTTCTACTGTACATGCTCTTCAGATACACATTTCGAAATTTTGGGCACGCCTTCTACTATTGTATAGACCGTTTACGGCGAACAGCACTTTTTTATTGAAAGTCCTGCTTCAGACTTACTTCCATGCACATTGTGTATTCTTCCATCATATGCAACATTAACGTTGCCATTGGCCTGATCACTTTATTCGTGCGTCGGTGAAGTGAAACTGTAAAATTATTATAAAAGTAAATAGTTTACAAATCTGCTACTTCTTACACTTAAATGCATATAAAAAAAACAGAAAGCATTTCAGTAGTCACACATGCTTATCTAGCACTTTTAATTCAACTTTAAACTTGGAAATATTTCCCCTCCGTCGTTATCAACTTTACTGGGCGCACGCCCCCCAGTGCTCCCGTTAAAATGCGGTGGGAGTGACATTTTTCAAAGGTTGAAAGTACTCACTTCGTGAGGCTATTCACGATAAAGTGAGCACTTTTGAAATCAACATTTTAAAAAAGTCACTGCTCCATCCTCCATATATGTTATCGGGCGCACTGAGTGATATGCGCCCGGGTAATCATTTGTGATAACTTTAATTATTTATTTAGCTTTCTGTTTTTTTTTTAATTCTTCTTATTGTAAGATTAGCTAGATTTGTGACACATTTACTTTTCTAATAATCCCAGTTTCACTTGAGCGACGCATGAATAAAGTGATGAGGCCCGTAGCAGTGTTAATTTTACATAAGGCGGAAGAATACGCAACGCTCATAAAAGTATATTTCAAGCAGGGCTTTCAACAAAAGTGCTCAGTTTACAGCGAAACAGCCTACATCAGACAATCGTTCCAGTGGTGCTGCTGGCTCACCTCGCGTGCACGGAGGGGAACCACGGGCGTGGCCTCGCTCTCGGCTAGCCTCCTCTCATGCATGACGACCCTGCCGGGCACGCAGATGTTACGTCGATGGTGATCCTGGAGGTGGGCAGGAAGACTGTAAGGGCGCCGCGCAGCACTTTCTTGTCGTTACACGCTGCCCTGAGGCTCGTGTGCTGGAGGGGGGCAGAGAGAACGACAGAGAATTGAAAGCAGGAAGTGTGTTACACCGGGGATTTTACGTAATGGCCATTCGCCTATGATGACGTGCAGAACAATGGGTATTTCAACCCAAGAACAAATCGTAACTACATTTAATGGGAAGTAATATATACCATCTGATAATGACTACAGACGTGATAAAGTAGTAAAAAGTCTCCAAATTGCAATTAAACAATATTCCGTGCACTAACAGTCAGATTTTCAGAGATTAATCTCAAATGTAAGTAATGGAAAAAAGTATATGAATCCAAGATGGCGTTTAACGCCCTCCCTTAATTAATTGAGGGATGATTCACTTTACGTCTTTGGTTGGATAACGAAGGATCTAGGGAGCGCGGAACGTGAATTACCTTCAAATGTGATATAGGCTGTTCCCGGTAAAGTGAGCGGTTTTGAGGCCCAGTTACTTTTCCTTTCAACCATTTTTTTTTATCCCTTATCCACATTTTAAAATAAATATTGCCATGTAAGTAATAAATAGTGTGTGTATTTCACCGCATCCGGGAATTAACGTCTAAGGCAAAAATAAAATATACTTGACTATTATTCCAAATGAGAGCGCTTTCAAAAGTGCTCACTTTACCGTTAATAGCCCATAGTATCCTGTGTCTTTGCGCACGTGGCACACGGATGTGTGCTCTCTGGCGTTAGCAAGTTCCCGGTGGAACCGGCGCTGGCCTCACCAAACCTCCCCTCCTTGTGGCCGATACCTATTAAAAGGTTATACCAGAAGCATTTATTTCTACTGTACGTTAATCTCCCACAAACAAAAAAAACTAAATAGACTCTTTTGTATCGCAGGTTAACACCGGGAACTTGCGTTTTTTAAATCCACCATGCTGGCCGAACAGAATCTAATTGGAAAACCTAGTGATTTTAATCATGCATACCTAACGCGTACTGCGCGAGTCCTTCTTTCACTTGAAATTAAGCATGGCGGCATACCCTTAGCACAAACACGGCCCAGTGCACTCGAGTAAGGGACTGGACTTAGATTTGGGGGACAAACGGTATACCAGTATTGTTCCTCGCCCACCGAGCGTAAAGAACATAAAACTATACCACACTGCAGACTTTCCGAACCGTCACATTCATGGATGTCGGTAGGAAGCAAGTCATGACCAGTATTCAGACAGGCAGGGAGAGTTTATCTGGGTTGATCCGCTGANGGAAGAGTTTCCACGTGTTGAGCCGCTGTCGCAATGACGCACTCAACTTGCCAAGGGCCTCGTCACGATTCTTTGCCACTGATCACTCCCGTCTTCTTTACTCCGTCTTTCCTGCTGTTGTTCTTCCTGTCTCCAGTAGGTGTTGGCAAATGGCGGTGATGCAATGTACCGTAGCTTTTGATTATTGCCCTCTCGTGCTCGTCCTCGCTGATGTAAACTGCAAACACGGAGCCTCCTTATTAGCACAAGGCTGCAAGGCTAACGGGATGGCGTACACTCTGACTGGAATGGACCTAGTGTGGGAAGGCGATGTGTTCTCGTGTGGGAATCGAAGCGGGAACTTCCAGATGGGACGTGTAGTTCGTTGGTGGAGGTACGACCGACGCGCCATCTGGCGTCGTCGTGGTCGGACCATTCGTTGTTGGCGTACACGATCCGAGGGACAGGTTTGCACATTTGTCTAGTCTCCCAGCATGGAACCATGACCATAGTCCACTCACGGTTACTTCACACTTTTCTGAAGCCCTGCCAAAGATCTACTTCCAGGATATTCCTCCGCCTCGTGCAAGCAAAGCTTAACCAAGTCTAGAAAATTACATCAGAGGAACAACACACCGCATTCGTGCGCATTCATTATAATAATATTTTGCATAAGAACTATTTCTTACTAGACATTACAAACGCACAAATTTTCTCACTTTTTATTAATGTTAATTATAAATGTATTATAATTTATAGATAAAATGTAAATAAATTTGAAATTAACCAAAAATATTATTTTATAACACACGTATAAAACGCTTGTGATACATGGCGTATTTAGAAACTAACCAAACACGTTATACATGGGGTGAAGAAACCGAGAATAGATTATACCCCGGACCCGTCGAGCGAGTTGGAACAGTGCGCATTGAACTCTCAGACGAAAGAACCCGGGTTCTACTCCCGGCTCGACTATCCTGATTCCAGTTTTCCATGGTTTTCTAAAATATCTCCAGGCGGATGCCGGAATGGTTCCTTCATACGGGCCCTTGCCCTATTGCTTGATCATTCCTGCTTATCCGAGCAAGCAACACGAGCCGTGTCTAATGACCTCGCTGCCTGCTTTTATTAACTGAATTCGCCTAAGACATCTGTGGGACCGGGGCCTATACACTTTAAGCATTTTTTGTACTTAATTTTTTTACCACCACAACATTTTTTTTTGTGTAATGTGTGCAATATTACAAAATAAGGCTTGCATGTCAACTGACATTATCGAGAAGTGGAAACAAAATAATTTTTTCAATGCTTTCAAAAACATGAAAAAAGAATGTGGGAATAAAAATCTTTCTAAATGTGTGTACAAATAAAAATAAATTTACTGGCACAGAGACTCTAATCTAAATTCGCGGGGTTATTATGCAAGCGACTAATTCTTCTTACGACCCCGTCACATTTTTGTAGTGGTTAGATTAACTCGGGCAAGGATGTAATGATCTCACCTCTTCGGGAGGATTGAGGTTAGTGATTTAGACAATCACTGAACTGCAGAAGGACATTAAAGTCTGCATATGGATTGAACACGTGCACAATTGGAGCTTGATTGTAGGAAATGTTTATGGGCGTTGCGTTGGTATGGCAGTGTTTGGCATCGCAAACCAACAAATTATAGTTAAGTTTGTTCGGTCGGTTACAGATATAACTGGGCAGGGGAATTAATATAAGCGTTATCAAGGCAATGAAGTGTTTAACTCTCGAAAGAGAGCTAGGTGAAAACTTATTCCCCCAATTCGCTCGTATCAACTCCCTCGGAAAATCAAATAAGCGAAAGCGTTATTGCTTGCTTAGATACGCCCAATGCTATTCACGGAAGCAAAGGGAATTTGATGACATAAAACTACTGTTTACTTACAATTGAAAGACATCTGTTACATCAGCGTGTGATTAAACAGCTTTTCATTTAGACATTCTTTATTACCAGGCAAAATAAAAATATATGGAGACTACCGTAAGTAGGCCAGCAAGTAAGCAACTTCGTATAATTACCAAGTATAGAGCCTCTGTGTATACTGGGAAATTGTGTACTAGTATATACGTGGCGAGGCCAAATATGGACATGCGTATATACTTGGAAGAGAATCCGGACACAGACTGAAACAGAGCATTTGGTGCTTCGTAAACGCGTGAATAAATTGCATTTATAAATATGTTGGTAACAATCAACGAAGTGAAAACATACAACACATACATAACCATTTCTCTTAGAGTCTGTGTGGTTAGTTTCCAGTTTCCAAAAACTGGATTGTGTCGAAATAACTTTTTTGACAAAGAAAATATTTATATGATTAGTTCTCATCGTCCCGTTAAAGTTATCAGGTATTATTTTAATACTGACATGTTTTGAGAAGAGGGAAGAATTGTGTCTAAAATACCAGTAAATGTTAACGTTGTGTTGTTTATCAGTATCCATTAGATTGTTTGGAAAGTCTTTCTTACCATAAAGAAAGTTGCCCGATTCCTTGCAGCACTACAGTTATTTGCTTCCATGTCTGTCTTCCAAGGTTCTTACTATCATGTTCCCATTGTGATAGGCAGGGTGGTGGATTGTGCCTGTAATATTGGCATTGTAAAACAGTGTTTCTGCACTCTTGTACACTGGTTTTTCTTCCATCTGTATTTTCCTTAGCAATCAAATACAATTTATTTTTAATGTAAAATATTATTTTTGAATGCAGTATCGAATCGCCTGTAAGTATTGAAATGTTGAATCACATTCTTCAAAATCACGGAGGAAAAAACTTAAAGGTATATACAAAAATTGTAAATATAAAATGTGTATTGATCGTAAGCAGTTACGTTACTGGTAGCAGTTAGTAGAAGAGTTTCTTGCAGTGTATATAGACTGTGCACTTTTAGTTACTTTTTTATTTCAGCCACTTTTTATCATTTAATTACTTTCTAAATAAATATTGCCATGTAAGTAATAAACACAGTGTGTTGTACTCCACTGCACTCTGAAGTTAACGTCAAAGGCTAAAATAAAATATATTTACCGACTATCATTCCATATGAGAGGGCTTCGTTGTTTACCGCAAGTCGTGGACGGGGTGTATACTGTCGGCGAGTGTTGTCCTTGGCCGACACGACCTCTGGGAAAGTGCAGTGCTTGGAATGCGCCAGCACGAAGCCTTCAGCGGAGCGGACACCGCCCTGGATTGTTCTTACGTTCCACGTTTACAACACACCTGTTGTTCTTACGTTCCACGTTTACAACACACCTGTTGTTCTTGATCGTAAACTCTGCTCAGCAACCTGGTTGCAAGTCCGAAATTTCTTCTGGCCTGCCGTGAATTGAAAGGTGGTTACAGATATTCGTACCGTACCAGATTTAAAAGTAACATATGTTAATACTCTATCCATATTATTTATAGGCTGTTCACGGTAGTGAGCACTTTTGAAAATCCTCATTTGGAATAATAATAGATAAATAAATTTTATTTTAATCTGTGACGNTAGATAAATAAATTTTATTTTAATCTGTGACGTTAACATTAGAGTGCGGCGGAATTTACACACTATGTTTATTACTTGCATGGCAATATTTATTTTAAAATGTAGTTAAAGTACAAAAAAATGACTGAAAGGAAAAAGTAACTATGGCCTTAAAAGTGCTCACTTTACCGTGGATAGCCTTTACGTATTTGTGTTGGCGTGTCCAAATCAGTAGGTTTGACTTTAAAATTTACAAAATACCAACGCAATTATTTTCTGTCGCAATCGTACTGTGAACCGGCCAACCAATCAACGGCCTTGACTAGGTCACTTGCAATTGCGNTAATACTCTATCCATATTATTTATAGGCTGTTCACGGTAGTGAGCACTTTTGAAAATCCTCATTTGGAATAATAATCGATAAATAAATTTTATTTTAATCTGTGACGTTAACATTAGAGTGCGGCGGAATTTACACACTATGTTTATTACTTGCATGGCAATATTTATTTTAAAATGTAGTTAAAGTATAAAAAAATGACTGAAAGGAAAAAGTAACTATGGCCTTAAAAGTGCTCACTTTACCGTGGATAGCCTTTACGTATTTGTGTTGGCGTGTCCAAATCAGTAGGTTTGACTTTAAAATTTACAAAATACCAACGTAATTATTTTCTGTCGCAATCGTACTGTGAACCGGCCAACCAATCAACGGCCTTGACTAGGTCACTTGCAATTGCGNCAATTATTTTCTGTCGCAATCGTACTGTGAACCGGCCAACCAATCAACGGCCTTGACTAGGTCACTTGCAATTGCGGTGTTTATCTTTCCTGTCACCTTGGAATGGATGAAGTATAAATCTGGTGCTGCTGCCAACACTAGTTATCCACCAGTGTTATGTTCGTTTAAACTTTGAAAAACCGGTTCTTCTAGCCTAGCCCCGTGACTTAGAAGCTATAGTTTCTTAGGTTTGGTAGTACTATAACCTGACTTAAAAACGACAACCAGGCTCTTGCACTTAAACCCGCTTGCTGGAGGTGTTGTTAAGTTACGCANCTATAACCGGACTTAAAAACGACAACCAGGCTCTTGCACTTAAACCCGCTTGCTGGAGGTGTTGTTAAGTTACGCATTTTCTGACATCAATAACTGCGCCAGTGGGAGTAGTTAATTTATCTGCCTTTGGAGTATCTTTCCGCCGGATGTGAAACATTTACATTGCGACGAACCAACAAGTTTGTACGCTTCGATCAGAAGACACTGTGAAATTGTTATATGATTTTCACGATAAAGTGAGCACTTTGTAAAACCCTGCTTAAGATCTACTTGCATGCATGTTGTGTATTCATCTACCTCGTGTAAATTTTACACTGCCGTGGGCCTTTTCGTGCTCGGTCAAGTGAAACTATGAAATTATTAGAAAAGTAAGCGTTTTACAAATCAGCTATTTCTTACACTTACATGTATTATCAAATCAGAAAGCAAAATAAATAATCTTAAGTTTTCGCAGATGTTAATTAATTCGTTAAGACAACTACTTTCCGTCCATCGTTACCAACTTTACTGGGCGTATGCCACTCAGTGCACCCGTTAAATTATATGCTGGTAGGAGCATCAGTGACTTTTCTGGGGTGGATTTCAAAAGTTCTGACTTATCGTGAACAGTCTTTACAAACATAAATTATGATCATGCTCTATCTGAATTTATGAAACAAAAAGTACATGTATGTATTTCGGTGGGCACCAGGAGTTTTAATGAAACTTTAATCGGAGCCCGCGAATTCCGATGAGTGTACGGACTAACATTTCAAACGAAAAAAAAT
>NQII01003891.1:0-19334 GCA_002778355.1 Clitarchus hookeri | reverse complement strand
GGGGGGGGGGGGCACGAACGTTGCTATCCTCGCCATTTGAATTTTCATAATTTTCACCACAACGTGACCGGATGTTTGGTATTTAGTTTTGCATGACTTGTAAAACACTTACATTCTTTAAAATACATGTATGTGTTGTTTGACTCGTACTGCCATTATCAGTATAGTTGATCGTATAAGATTATAAATTATTTCTTGTAGGCTTTTACAAATAAGAAAATAAATTAAACCCATTCATACCCAGTGTAAAAGATTGCGCACACGACGCAAAGGGCGATTAATTTTGGCCGGTACCGTACAATACCAGGCCCAGTGTCCGATTATATTGCTTTTGGGTACCTTATTTGTAAACCGTGTTAATGTATGAATGATTCTTGTTTCTGTTGGCGAACACAAGGCCTACAGTTAATTGGCTGTGAAAACGAAATCAGTGATGTCGACTTAAAGTACAGCACGCATCATAATTTTGTTTTATTTGCAACACAATAAAACTATAAATTAAATCTTGTTTAAAAGGGTCAAGAACTAGCAGCTCTGTCAATTTCGAAAAGCTTTTGCCCATGGTCTGACGTACTAACTATTTCGAGACTGATAGAGGGAGGGATTTTGGAAAATCCAAAATGCGAAGAACCAGTCCCCTTTGAACTGCATAGAGTTAAGGTGGTCGCCAACCTGGAGGAGCTATTTTCGTGTTTGAGGCTTTGAAACGCGGGAACGATAAGGGCGACACTGACAAGAGCATCGGAAGCTCAATCACCNCAAGAGCATCGGAAGCTGAATCACCGTTACGTGCAAGGCTCTGAACTGGCGTTCAGTGTTTTTTTGCGTGGTGCGTGTACATAAGGGACCTTCTGCTGTGACCCTATTATATTAGCGGAAAGTTTGTAGCAAGGTTCAATGCAGGCTCTATTGTAGTTTCGCTTAGGTCAGGTTAGTATGTTATAAGATAAGCAGTCTGAAAAATCTTGTTTTTAACCATATTGAAGGACTCCAAATAACTATTGTACTTATGGTATGGGTGATATCTTGAAAGTACTATCCAATCCTCGTACAGAGTATGTTTTTTTTTCGTAGGTAAGCATATTGGGGAGACGTTAAATAGTTTCGTCAAAAGACTCGTTTTTCAAACATTCTGCAACCACTCAGTGCCAGGTAACGTTGGCATCCCTGCCAGCGTGTATTTGTTTTTCTGTTAATAACTTATTGTTATAACTTGATATTAAAATTCAAACCTTACTACATGCACCACTACTTTACAGAATTCCTAAAACCATAATATTTTTTGTCTGTATTTTCTCATGTGAGACTGAAAATGTATAAAGAATGAGAATCGTCATAACGGTTACAGATGCAACGATAACACGGGAAAACTATTTTGGACTACAGTAATAATTAAGATATTACCTATGCCCCGACATCCCTCATTTTCAAAAATTTGATCGGCTAAGGTCAAACAAAATTAAATGCAAGAGGACTATGTACCTGGGGGCTTGAACTGCGTTTGTGTACGTTCGAAATACAGTTCGTTAACGGAACTATTTGACGTCCGTGGTGCGTACTGATCTACGAAAATAAAATGTGTGACGAGGTACGAAGACTTATTTTCAAG
This sequence comes from Clitarchus hookeri, assembly GCA_002778355.1. Taxonomy (NCBI): domain Eukaryota; kingdom Metazoa; phylum Arthropoda; class Insecta; order Phasmatodea; family Phasmatidae; genus Clitarchus; species Clitarchus hookeri. Next base: position 17,725 of record NQII01003891.1, on the reverse strand, counting down.
ACGCCACGCACGTCATTAACAGAACCCTGCGTGTAGACGCGCCGCGCCGGGACGCTAGGCGTCCCGCTCTTGTCTCTCCCACGCCACCCTCTGCGCCTTGAACGGCCAGAACAGTCGCTGGACGACTCCTCGAGAGTACACGGGCTAGATTTTTTTTTCTTCTTGCGTTCAGTGCACAGCGATACGGGCGACAACAACATGCATGACCAGCGCAGCCGTCGCCCCTACGCGCCGGGCACTGAACCTGCGCGTAGTGCCTCCAGCTGTTACGCTTTCCTGTGCAGACGGAGATCTGCAACAGCGGTGTTTCATTACACGCGACCAAATCCCATAGATTAAACTAACACTCTACATTTTTATTTTTCTCCTACCTATTAAGGAAATTGTACGGGATAGCTCTAAAATACAATTTTTTTTAACCATTTATCTTTGAATAAACTTACTACTACAAAAACAAAACTGCAGGGCATAGTTTTTTTTATATATAAATTTTCTGACAAGGTCGTATTCCCTGGACGTTTATTTGCTGAGACACGCGTAAACTCACGCCAAAAAGAAAAAACTAATTTACAGAAAACACGTCCGGATTATTTTCTCGGAGCGACACCGAGGAATGCTGGACGGAGTGCGAGCTGCTAAGAGCAGCGCGTATCGAGCGCACACACACAGTGGCGGCGTGTCGAGGTGGCTACTGGCAGCCGGCCAATGAGAGCAGGTGGGCGGCCGCTGCGTGGGACATCGCAGCCGTTGTGACACGGGCGAGTTATCCGACGCAGATTGGTTTCTCCCCGAGAACACTTTGTCCGCGGCGTGGAGTGCTTGGCTCGCTTCCGAACACAACTGTGACTGTGACAAATATCTGCGATTTTTAACTGCGATACTGTCACCGCTATTAAAAGAACGCAAATACATCGCATCTCTAAAGAACACTATCGGTATCGATTTGAAAACGTCAATATGATTAATATTCTGATGATTTGTTGTCCTGATCTTTAAATTTTGATTATAAGTGAATTAGGTTTTCTGGTTTGATTTTTCCGTAGCCGCCAGTTGTTCATCACAGCCGAAGCTCAGAGCGGGGGTAGAGCAGGCCCTTGTGAGGGCCCTCGACCACCCAACCGGGGTTTCCCGTATTTCCGGCAGAGGGTTAGGAAAGGCAAGCCCCTCNCCCTTGTGAGGGCCCTCGACCACCCAACCGGGGTTTCCCGTATTTCCGGCAGAGGGTTAGGAAAGGCAAGCCCCTCAGCCACCCATATCCAATCTGTGCTTACAACGGTTTCCCGACTCGGTCACAATTCTCCACTAGGTTACCTCAGTGGACAGGTTTGTAAGATTTTTCCGTAGACAAAAAAAAAAGCTTACATAAATGCATACAAAACAAAATGTGTACTGCGTATTTTACTTCTATAGTTTGTAAACTAACTGTGTAATAAAACAGTTGGGTGGAACGAAGATAATAAAAGTGAAATTAAAGCAATTCACGCAAAGAGATTGATTACCAATTTGTACAAAAGGTTTAGTTACTCAATGAATATTTTGCTTAAAAGCTCGCCACCGCCATCTGTTGGTAAACGTGCAAGCTGTAGTAGAAGACTAGCCTGGTTGTGACGTGTCACACGCACCTTAGATGAACTGCGACAGGCGAAGCAGGTATCGCAGACCTGTGGAATTTGTGCCCAGTACGAGACTGGATATATTTCAATCACTGCCTCGCATAACATATCCCGTGACAAGGAAATATCTGTGACAAAGTAACAGGCTGAGATTTATCGGTCACATCTACACAGCGCAGTCTGCTTCCAACAGACTAATTTTCTTTTATCGGATAGTTCTCTGGCTGCAGCCAAGGTACCTGATGGCGATGAGGTCTTGTCTGTGTAACCAAAGTAAGTTTGCTACCAACTTAATGATGATGAAGTAATGCACTCGCACAGTTCTGAATTTTCACAAATAACATTTTGAATGTTTATCGATAATATGTTAAGTCAGACGAATTTAAAGAAAATGACTGAAGACTGCCTTTACACTCTAAATTCGTATCAGTGGAAAGCCACTAATTGTTTCAGTGAAAAAATTTCGCTGATTGAATATAAGNCCTTTACACTCTAAATTCGTATCAGTGGAAAGCCACTAATTGTTTCAGTGAAAAAATTTCGCTGATTGAATATAAGTGATGGCCAACTGCAGCAGCGAATTAAATATTGTTTTTATTGAATTTAACTAAATAATTACGAGAAATAAACATATTTTTGATAATCTACTATTCAAATTGTGCAATTTTCCTTAATTTAAATTTTCCGCAGGTGGCCAGGATTGAACTCTCACAGTTTCAAATTTGCTTTTAGAGAGTTTTACCTTACCATCTGAGCGAAAAAGTCAAGTTGTAAAGTAAGAGGAAAGTATATTTCTTACATTTCCTCGTCGAAAGCGTGTAGTTTTAAATCGGATGGCCTTATTTTTCGTTTTTGGTTTGATTGGTACCGTTACGATTGTTAAAACGAATTATTCTCTTCGCCACATTATATGCAGTTTAAAGCTTCAGACAGAACGCTGTGATGATTACATGAAAACGAAATGAAAGACGTAAAAAACGTAATGAAAGACTAAATGTTCGAAGGTTAAATCATAACATGGTGTTATGAAAGACGAAACGCATTTTAGAAAGTATTTTGTATTGGTTTTATTAGTTTGTGCGTTGTTATTTTACTTGATACACGCTGTTTAACTGATGCTTCAGTAAAAAAAAAAACAAATCACTGAAAAAGTGGAAAAAATTACTGACGAATCAGTGGAAAATATCACTGAATCAACAAGTGAAGGAAAACTGGCATTTTTTCACTGATTCATCAGTTAAATTTACTGAAGTGACTGTTGAATCAGTCAGATACTATTTACAGATTGAAACAGTAAAATTGTCACCGATTCAGATTTAGTGTGTATGGTTTAAGGCTAGGCTTCACCCCTCTCGCAGAAATTCTTCGTTTTCGCGTCATAATTTCGTATTCATAGTAATTACTGACAATCTACGATTATAAAAAACCTACATTTTACGAGTTGTTTAATATTTCTGTGCGTAATTTTGTGCGTTATTGGCTTGCTGTAAAAAGTGAGGAACATATATTTTGCAAGCATGAAACAACGCACTGATTGTTTGGGAACTGGTTTGCTGCATCGTCGAGTTAAACAAATTACAAAAAAAAAGTAGCCTTACTTTGAAAGTTACTGTCGTTGCATTCATAGACTACAGTTGAGGTAGACAGCTTGTTAGTCTTCTTCGCATGTACCCAACACTGACCTACCCCAAAGGAACACAACTGTCGGGTCACATGGTTAACAGTGATGAAAGTATTTGTTTATATTTTAAATTTTAAATGACAAGCACTATTATATTAATAAATTGATTTTACGAATTTGAGTTTCATCAAACTGCATTACAAATTGGTTATAGAGAAAGCACACATACACCTCAAAGCATTTGTTTACAAATCAATTTTCCAACCTAAAATCCAAACCATGCCGTTTTCCCTAGACGTGCTGGCAGAAAAGCGGTTCAATGTTGGAGTACGGAGATTGGTTGTGCGCAGCCAGTGAAATCGGCCTTCCTCATCTTTAGTCTATGATTGCATTCCGATGTCCGAAGTTAAGCTACATTTGCCGACGACGAAACTAAGTCTTAAAAAAACTACCAACTCACTTGTTAATACACGTGTACCTCCCCAGAACGACCATAAGGGTGTTTTTTGTTCTCTACAGTGGGCGTAAGGTGCCACATGAGAGTGCTAATTACGCCTTCCTTGTCCAGCTCGTGGCGAACGCGCACTCCTCGTTGCGCGAGGTTTGCCGATAAAACGCTTCGTGCTCATGTCATCGTGATTTTAACACCGTTTCAGTTTCAGATCGTATAGGCTGTTCACTGTAAAGTGAGCACTTTTGAGGCCCATGTTACTTATTCCTTTCAGCAGTTTTTTTTATCCTTTAACCACCTACTGTACTTTAAAAATATGACGTCCACATTTTTTTGTAGTATTCAAATACCAAGGTTTAGCTGACGTTAAATTATCGTTACTAGTACGTAAGCTATTTCAAAAATTAAAACGAGAAATATCGATACCACCGTTCCAATACTGAATAAAGTTGTTACCGTAGGTACGAAAAACAAATGAAACTGCAATTTTTATATCGGTAATATATTTGTCCTTGATATCCATACATCTAATTGGTTATCAACTAAAAGGTCCAGGTTTAATGTTTTCTATTACAAGGACGATTTTCTACACAGACAATACCATACAATATAAGTTAGAGGCCAGACTGCTCTNATAATGTTTTCTATTACAAGGACGATTTTCTACACAGACAATACCATACAATATAAGTTAGAGGCCAGACTGCTCTGTTCAATAACGATTCTGCCACGAAACCTTTCCACTGTTACTCATAAACTGAGAAGTGAATTCCTCTTGAATTGATTTCGCTTGGGTGCTTGGCTTTCGTGGTACCTTTTTCAACTTGAGTGGTGTTCCTGATTGAAGCCCCTCTACTCTCCACGACACAGGTATTACTTCACCAAACTGCCCAAAATTGTCGGGGGGGGGGGGGCTGTGCCTGTCTGTGGAATCACCTTTCGGCAAAGTGTTATGGAGGTACGTGCATGTGAGCACCACCTTCGTTGCCTTTTCTGGTTCCAGAAGCATCGGCTTTCCGAATACTCTGAAAACGACGCTCAAGATTCCAAACACGTTCTCCACAAAAAAATACTAGCTCTGCTAAGCCTCCCATTGTAGACGCGCCCAGGTGAATATTTTGTCATGAATACCATGATATGGTTTCATGATATTTGGTAATAATGGGAACGCGTCATCGGCTACAAACACACGGGGTGTTAGAAACTGTTTCTCCCTGGTAAATCTCGAGCTGCAGGCAAATTCAACTGTGATGAGTCGAGCATTTTCTTGAATTGGCAGTTAGCAAATACACCACCATCTGACAGCCTGCCTTGGCAACCAGCATTGACGTACGTGAAACAATAATTTGCATAAAATACTGCCATAAGTAAAATGCTAAAATACCCTTTGTGATTGAAATATTTGCTGCCACTTGCAAAAGGTGCCTGTAAGGTAACACGTTTCCCATCCACAATACCAATACAGTTAGGGAAAAACAATTTATTTTCAAAATCTTCTGCAACCATTTTTTGTGTTAATTTAATAAATTAAGTATTGAACCCGCGGCAGACCACTTTAAAAGTTAAAAACGTGTGCACGGATAGTTCAGTTACTTATTTATGCTAACAAGGGGAATGTATTTATTTGTTTGGCCTACCTATGTTAAATTTTAAATTAGTAAAATATTATTTAATGCCAAATTAGCATTTTATGATTTCCCATCAACAATCAGGACAAAATACACCATTTGGCTATTCGTTGGGGGCAAGAATCGTACAAATCCAGTAATTACAACTACCAATCGAACAACAGTGGGACGGAAAGCATGCAGAGTAGCCGCCAGGTTGGCCTGAGGGCAACAGCCGAAGTACTCAACTCGTTCTGCAATGAAATAAGTGGATCTAAATTCACTACAAGGCCTACTTCAGCACAGTTGCTTGCCCAACATCAACTCAATTGGACCAACAGCAACGTGGGACAGGAACAACCACTTTTCCACTGCAAGTGGATACCGCTACNTACGAAATGGGCTGGAAAGTAGATCTTTAGCAGGGCTTCAGAAAATCTTGAAGTTACCGTGAATACATTATACCAATCGAACAACAGTGGGACGGAAAGCATGCAGAGTAGCCGCCAGGTTGGCCTGAGGGCAACAGCCGAAGTACTCAACTCGTTCTGCAATGAAATAAGTGGATCTAAATTCACTACAAGGCCTACTTCAGCACAGTTGCTTGCCCAAACATCAACTCAATTGGACCAACAGCAACGTGGGACAGGAACAACCACTTTTCCACTGCAAGTGGATACCGCTACANAACATCAACTCAATTGGACCAACAGCAACGTGGGACAGGAACAACCACTTTTCCACTGCAAGTGGATACCGCTACAGAGCAACAGACGCCCAAGAAATATCTAATTAAAATTAAAATCTGATGTTCACAGATCTGTGTTTTTTGTTTTAAGACATTTTTCATAAATATGACAATTAGACACACGTTTTGTCAATAACACATCCTTTTTTCAGTAACAGTTATGCTAAAAACACGTCTATGTGCTGTTTTTTTTTTACTTGCCTTTACATAGCATTGCAGGGCACCAATCAATGCATCACACACTTCAGGTACGGTAAGGCTGATGGTTGATTTTGACATTGGAAAGCACTGCGGAACTTGCAAACTAGTCCAATAGTAAACAAATCTCAATGTTAGTGCTAATCTTTCTTTGGTTGGGATGGCATCTCTGAACGGAGCAATTTTTTGTTTCAATTACCGGGCCAGTCACTTGAAGTAGTATTCAAAATCTTGGCACGCCACCCTAAGAAAATTTCTGAAACTGCCATAAGTTTTTAGTCCCCCCGCTAAAATGTCCTGATCACGTTTTATATCTCCAACAAAAGTCACTTCCAACGTACCTCCAATGTTGGCCGAACCGAAACCCGCCTTTTCTTCCGCCCATTTTCTTCGCGCAACACTACACAAGCAGCAGAAGTCGACGCGTTCTCGGTATCGAAGTGCCGTGGCGACTAAACAAAATGGTAAAAGTTATGCACGTTATATAACACCAATTTAGAGTCAAACTAAAAAGTTGTATGTAACAAGCGTTTATTAACATGTTATATAACAGAACGTTATATATAAACATTGATTAACAAATGTTACATTAACAAGTTACATATTGTGAACTCAGCTTAAGGCTAAAATATAATATATTTATTGACTATTATTAAAAAAATGGAGGGCTTTCAAAAATACTCTTTACCGTGAATAGCCTACAACTGGGGCCTGGGCGACTACGCTGAGGAAGAGAGTGAAGAATCCTGGCGTGGTGCGATGCACAGTGTAATGACTCCTGTTCTCATTGTCGGGGCGAACCTCGCCTCAGGCGGCTCCCACGGGTCTGCCGAGACTTTCACCTAAGACTGGTTGTGGAACATGAGCGGCGTGCTATGGCAGCGTGTCGCCTTATCTGACTCTCTGTTGTCTTTCAATGACAGTACTCGCTGCGTTGCTTCCGTCAAGCGACGGGGCCGCGGTAATATAGCGGTCAGACTGCTCGTCCGAACCGGGTTTGATTCCCAGCGGGGTCGCTCCCCAGATTCTCGCACGTGGGGATCGTGCCGAACGATGCCGCTGGTCTGCGGGGTTTCCCCGGGATCTCCTGTATCTCCCCGTCATTTCGTTCCGGTGCTGCTCCATGCTCATCTCGCTTCAACTCTCATCAAGACCCCGTCGTCAAAGAGCCGCCAAACGTCCCCACTCCTTCGAGCGATGTCATCGTATGGTGTAACTAGTGCCACGTGTCTTGTTCCAGATAACCAGCACTTGCTTTCGGCTTCCCGAGTAGTCGGCGATGCTTGTCCATCAGCTGCACATATCGTGATTGATTTTGCTGATGTAGGTGTTCACTGTAAACTGAGCACTTTTCAAAGCCCTGCTTAAGATATAATTGTATGCACGTTATGTATTCTTCCGCCTGGGTAAAATTAACATTGCCATGAGTCTCATCGCTTGATTCATGCATCGGTCTATTAAAACTGTGATATTATAAAAGTAATTTTTTTTTTACTAATCTCATTTTCCCACTTTGATGCATTAATAAAAACGGGAAGCGAAATACATAATTTAAGTTATCACAAATGGTTAACAAACACTTTTTATTCACCGTTAATATATGGAACTACTAGCTCTCCATCGTTACCAATTTTACTGGGAGCATGTCACTCGGTGCGCCCGTTAAAATATATGCAGNTGGAACTACTAGCTCTCCATCGTTACCAATTTTACTGGGAGCATGTCACTCGGTGCGCCCGTTAAAATATATGCAGATAAGGGCAGTGATTTTTTTCTAAGGTTGATTTTAAAAATGCTCGCTTTATCGCGAACAGTCTTTAATTATGTGAGAGCAGATGAGACGACTTACGTTGGTGTTAATGCATAGGAATTAAAAGAGAAGTCTCTGACACTTTACCGAATTAATCGCAAACATTCCGAATTAATTGTACATCTGTACAGATTCACTGCCTTGTTTTCACAAATGGNTGGAACTACTAGCTCTCCATCGTTACCAATTTTACTGGGAGCATGTCACTCGGTGCGCCCGTTAAAATATATGCAGGTAAGGGCAGTGATTTTTTTCTAAGGTTGATTTTAAAAATGCTCGCTTTATCGCGAACAGTCTTTAATTATGTGAGAGCAGATGAGACGACTTACGTTGGTGTTAATGCATAGGAATTAAGAGAGAAGTCTCTGACATTTTACCGAATTAATCGCAAACATTCCGAATTAATTGTACATCTGTACAGATTCACTGCCTTGTTTTCACAAATGGGNTTTACCGAATTAATCGCAAACATTCCGAATTAATTGTACATCTGTACAGATTCACTGCCTTGTTTTCACAAATGGGACACATCATGATCATTCGGCATTGTGTGCACAACAGTACAATGTAAATAAACAATACCCTGTGCACGCATAGAGCATTTTCCTTACGTGCACTTGCTTCATGCACTCGTACTCTTGTTATACGGAACAACACTTTCTGGTGTTACTTCCGAATGCGAGAGAGAATGCTTTGGCTATTTGGAACATGATCAATAGCCGTCTTTATTGCGCACAGTGACTGTCTGACCAATGATGAGTCTTTATGAACGGCAGTGTAGCGAAAATGGTAGTATTATTCATACTCAGGCGATGTCCAGCAAACTAACCCAAGTACGTAATAAAGCAGAATTAACTAGGCAAATTTAAGTTTTACCATATTTCCACAGCATACTGCTGAGTGTTGCCATCTCTTGATGCCCACAAGAGTAGTTGATCCTCGCCACTGAACGCATCAGAGGCTAAGATTTACTGTAAAGGTTTTGCATGTAGTTTTGATGAAAACAAGTATATACACGGCATCTTGATAATAATCCACAAACTAACGTGCACCTTGCGAAAACCGAGAAATAGTGATTGTGACTGTTGTGTTGAGAGATTTGGGCGGTTCTTAACAACGAGGTCTTAGTCGATGAAGGTGAAATGAGGTGAGAATGGAGCAGCGCCGGAATGCAAGGGCGGGGAAAAGGGGAAATTCCCGAGAAAAAAAAACCCGCCGACCAGAGGCATCGTCCGGCACGATTCCACTTGCTAAAATCCGGGAGTGGCCCGGCCGGGAATTGAACCAGGTTCTCCTTGGTGGCAGGCGAGCAGGCTAACCGCTCAGCCACTGCGGACCCTGTAGCTGTTGTGGACTTTGTCGCATTCTACAGAATTGCCAAAATAAAATGAAGAATGAGCAAGTGATNGCGGACCCTGTAGCTGTTGTGGACTTTGTCGCATTCTACAGAATTGCCAAAATAAAATGAAGAATGAGCAAGTGATCTGGTAAATTTGTTTTGTAGGGAACTACTGACTTTTTTTCAGATATAAAATCCATTTTGGGGGGAATTATTTTTTAAATTTTAATATCACAAAAGCTCTTAATAGAAAATGAACAAACCTAATTAAAGATGATTCTGAGTCTGACATTAGCATAAGTTTATTCCGTAGAACCTGCAGTGATGGATGCAGCGCTAAATTGCAGCGATTTACCTGCTGAACGCGCCATACGTTAATGGTACAAACTTATCCTCGTTGCTATGGTCAATTCGCAGTTGCTTCATAATTTTTAAATATAACTTTTGAAAAACCACCCCATGCACGACGTGTGGGATTGTTTCCTAAATATGCCACATATCGCAAGCGTTTTAAAACTATGTTAACATAATAGTACCTTATTTTTGGTAAAAAATTGAACTTTTACTTGCATTGTATTTATAAATTACATTTAATTTATAATTAATGTGAATAAAAAGAGAAATTTTGTGTGTTGGTAATGCCCAGTAAAGAATAATTCTTATGCAGACCGTTATTACACTGAGTGCGCAAGAATGCGGTGCGTAGTCCCCTTGGTGAAATTTTTATACTTGGTTAAACTTTATTTGCATGAGGTGGAGTAATACACCGAAAGTATAACTCCAGCAGGGCTTCAGAAAAGTTGGAAGTAACCGTGAATGGACTATACCCGTATGTTGACGTAACTTTGGTTCCTGAAATGAAGTTATATTTTTTCCCGGGTGTGTGGAAAATGCGAAGTTGTGGAACACGGCTGGTTATGGCGGGAGTGGCGGCTGGCGCCGATTATAAATGCGGCGTGGTTNGGCGGCGTAATTTGCAGGCATGGCCGGAGGCTGGGCGCGGTTTCCCAGCCGGGAGAACGCTAACTGCCGCCTTCCTGACAAACTGTTTCCGCGAAGTGGGCGACGCCACCTCCACGTCACCTGCAGGACAGCGTCAAGGCCTCTCACACCGCGACGTGCTTCACACCAGCTTCTGCTGAATTCCATTGCGCAAGTGACGCTACATTACTGACACCATACCGGCCAACATTTTCCTGTAAGCTGTTCCACGGTTATTTATTGAACATTTTTGAAAGCCCGTCGTCGTAAGAGCTACTTTACCTCTCGTCTTGTATCCTTCCGCCATATGTAAAATTTACATTGCCACGGGCATAATGGCTTTATTCTTGCGTAATCGAATGAAAACTTGAAATTATTGGGAACCTACACAGTATGTCACGTTTTTATTCATATGTAGCCTTAGCCATTAGAAAAATTGTATGAAATAATTGTATGAACGATTTGTATGTTACAAATAAGAGTAAAATGTAAAAACCTAGTGCGCAAAATATTTCCGTTTAAACTCAATCCCGGCGAAGAAAAAGAAAAGCTATCTGTATACCCAAACGAAGGCAGTTTTGCTTTTCACACACTAGTACACATTTGGTAGTTATATGGCTTTAAGTCGAACGTAAACAGACGTGAGACGTGCATGTTTAAAGTCCGTTGTTCCTGTTTCACATACAACCTGCAGTGGTCTCAAGAAAATGAGTATGGGTAAGGAACATAGTTCCGAGCTGAAAGAGACGATTGTAAGTTAAGCGTTTAGAGGACTCGTAATGAAAAATAGGATAAATCATGAATAAGTCGCACAACTATTCAGTGTGTTTTAAATAAATTTAAATATCAAGGATTAGTTAGGAACATACCAAGAAAACCTGAAAAGAACTAAGTCCTCAGGTTATCAGCAAGAACGACTAATTTTTGGGCGAATAAAATCCAGTCCCCCATACCAGTGCTCCTAAACTACGCTCGGAATCGGAAATTGCTACTGGTCATAAGATGCCTTATGAGACCGGCAATAAAGAGTTGTGTATAATACTAGGCTAGAGTAACAAGGAATAGGCCCTACATCAGTAAAGAACCGGAATAAATATCAAGAGCTTTGTAACAATGCCGTGTCGTTAGATGGTTTCGGTACAGGACGGTACCCACAGTACATGGAGAGAAGCTAGTACGGTCGATGTTACAAATACACTTCCTACAGTTCGACATGCGGGAGGTTCAGTTATGGTTTGTTGGTTGATACGTTTGCGAAAGGTGCCAGGGAATATTCAATTTATTTATGTAATAGTGGACAAGTTTGTGTTGATGACAAAGTGCAGAAAAATTGGGAATGTTACCTTCCGAACATTTTTCAACATAACACCTTGACTACAGCTAGTCTTAATTAAAGTAGTTGTTTGGAACATTAAAAAATAATTGAAAAATCCTCTTTATTCTCCTGACCTAACTCGATTGAACATCCACGGTCATATCTGAACGCTCGAGTACACAGTAGAAGTGCTTTTTCCAAGGAGCTAAAAAAGAGTAGGGACTGAAGAATGTTACATCATCAGTTGTGAAAGGTGTGAGAGACTAGTCAACTCCATGCAGCACGGATACCAAGCAGTTATCAAAGCCAAAGGCTACTCTGTAAGATGTTAGTACTACTACTGTTTTTGTGGGTTTCATTTATTAATTGTCAACTGTATGAAAAATAATGTGAAATAGAACATTTTGACTTTTCTTAGTTTTCTTCTGTGTTTTGTGTTACGTCTTCGTAGAAACGATTTACTTATTTATAAAAAATAAAATAAATGACAAATTGTTTCTCAAACGAACGACACACAACAATAATTCAACTATCAGAAAAATATATTGTCATAAAACCGAAGTGTATGAATAAAAGTGATATGCTGTACATTTTACTAATATGCCATTTCGTACTGTAAAGCAGAACAAAAAAACTTTTATTTTCCAAAAATTTAAACATTACATTCGCAGTACAGTAAACTGAGGTTGCTTTGCACCTGCTGGGGTAACTTTGCACCACTAGAAATGTTTTTTTCTTGCTTTTTGGCAAAGAAAAAAAGTACTTTAGCTAGATATTTAAAAAAATTATCTACTAAGGTAATGTTCGCTATCTCTTTACCAAAAGATTGCAAATTATAGTGGGGGAAAGTTACACTAGCAGGTGCAAAGTAACCCCAATTTACGGTACACTTAAGGATTGGAACTAATTTTCTTAATTCGTTGCCAACTTGTTTTTCGAAAGTTTATTTCAAAAGTGCTTCCTTTACGGTGAACAGCGTATTGCGTGTGCGCAGTTAGTGAATGTCGGAGGACAGATAGATGAGGCGGGTGGTTACAGAGTGTTCGAGTGACTTGCGGAAGGAGCGATAGAGGCGCCACCGTGGTATCTGGACGTGCATCCGCCCGGCATCCGCCCACGCACTGGCGTCCTGNTGACTTGCGGAAGGAGCGATAGAGGCGCCACCGTGGTATCTGGACGTGCAGGCGCCCGGCATCCGCCCACGCACTGGCGTCCTGGGACGCCCCAGATAACCGCCTGTCCTGCCCTGCACTGCCCTGCCTTATCACCCATATGCAAATACAAGGATCTGTCCGCTGCCGCCTGCGCAAACTGTAACCTCGTTTTACGGTCTGCTGAGCAATGCTATTTTCTCTCTCGGTTACGAAGACCACTATATAACAGTTCTAAGGCGTTGTTGCTTTGATTTTTCCTTCCGCCTGAACTGTTCTGGCACATGAAAGCCTTACTGTTTGGTCAGTTTGGCAGAGAAAGTCTTGACGAACCTCGAACCCTGTCTTATTCAGAGAATAAAATTTCCTGCGTCTCTCCAACTTTCAAAAAGCGGGGTTCGTAGCGGAGATGGTGTATGCATCTTTCCGCCGTTTTAATATTAAGCGTTACTAGTATGGGGCCTTTTTGAACGATATAGAAAATGACCGCCTTATTGAGGTTTATTCAAATAAAGTTGAAGGTAGGTGTTTGCGATAGCGAGGTGATTAGGTACGTGGCAAGTTGCTCAGCGAAGCAGGGACCAGTACCAGTCACTGAGAGGGGGGATCTGTTCTTTCTGGTAGCACAAGACTATTTCACCAAGTGGCCAGAGGTCATACCGGTGCTAAACCAAGAGGTTGGCCCGNGTTCTTTCTGGTAGCACAAGACTATTTCACCAAGTGGCCAGAGGTCATACCGGTGCTAAACCAAGAGGTTGGCCCGGTAGCTGATGCACTTGTCAAGTATGTTTTCTCCAGGTTTGGAGTGTCACTTGATATTCATTCTGATCAAGGACGANGGTAGCTGATGCACTTGTCAAGTATGTTTTCTCCAGGTTTGGAGTGTCACTTGATATTCATTCTGATCAAGGACGACATTTTGAAGCAACTTCTATCCAAGAGGTAACAAGGATTTTAGGAATGAGGAAAACTCGCACCATAGCATTACACCCCAGTCGGATGGGATGGTGGAGAGTCTAAGTCGTACCCTGGAACAGTATCTGGTGATCTTCGTAGAAGACAGCCAGAAAGATTGGGGTACACGTACCGTTATTTCTCTTGGCATATCCTTCGGCAATCCACGAGTCTACAAGGGTAACACCTTCAAGGATGTTGTATAGGAGAGAGCTCTGGTGACCTGCTGTTCGGACGCCCAGTGGAAGAAGCAGCCACCCCATAATATGCCATTAAACTACGTCAAAAGTTAGTCTACATTTATGAGTTTGCCTGGAGGTACCTTAAAATTAATAGTGACAGAATGAAAACACGATATGACCGGAGAATGCCTGAAGAGACTTTTCAAGGACAGCTGGTGTGGTTGTACAACCCTCAAGAGGCGGAAGGAATATTTCCCGAAGCCACAGAAATGTTGAGAAGAACCGTGCAGGATCCTGAAACACACAAATGTCTACCGGATTTGTCGGTGGGGCTCTCGGGCGAAGCCTAAAATTGTCCACATCGACCGACTGGCGCTGTATGGAGGTCCTGATGTTGGAGAGTCTGTTCGGGACGAACAAACTTAAGGAGGGGGCAGCAGTGTTAACGCNGAGAAATTTCTGGGCGATGGTCTAAGACCCTACAAATATTACAGCGGTCCAAGGGTCGGGAGTCTTTTGGTAGAAGTCTTTTCCTGAGTACGGTAACCAGGCGAAGACGAGTGCAGCGAGGGACATCGGTGAAGAGGACGGACGAGGTGTTAGTGGTGCGAACGGTCGAGAGGGCGTGAAATCCGACGAGTGGGGACTGCTGTGCATGAGGGCACTCTGAGAACTCTAGAACATTACGGGCTGGTGGAATATGGACTAAACTGAGGTTGGACTGTATGAGCATGTGATACAGACTTTATTGTAAATATTGGAACCGTCAAATATGGACATATAACTTATAAAGTAATTCATTGGGTTTTGATACACTGTCTATTATGATTTATTTTAAATATTTAATTGCCTTAATTTATTTGAGGTAATCGTAAGCTGTGCTGATTCAATTTATTAACTGTAAATGGCAAGATGTATAAATTTATTGTGAGATATTGAAACGAGATTATTTTCTTTGTAATTATTTTTAATAAATTAGGAAATTATAATTAACTCTTATATTTATTTTATTAAGACCGCCATCCCTTAACTAACCTGGTTTATAGCCCAGTGAGTGAAAGTGTGTGAATTTGGGCGGCTCTTAACAGCGAATACTTGAGAGCTGATGAGGGTGATTGATAAGAGTATGGAGTGGCGCCAGAATGAAAGGGCGGGGGAAAAGGCACATCCCCGATAAAACCCGCCGACCAGCGGCAGCGTCCGGTACGTCCGTTGTGTGGTGTGCTTTGTTTACCTATGTGCAGCGTGAAGTGGTGTGCACAATATAGCTTTGTTTGTTTGAAGACTATCAGTCAATCCGAAATGTGCAGTTTGTTTAAAAAGCATTTGAANGTGCACAATATAGCTTTGTTTGTTTGAAGACTATCAGTCAATCCGAAATGTGCAGTTTGTTTAAAAAGCATTTGAATAAAAATATATACATATATTATTTTACGCGTAATGATGAATACGTGTTGTACGTTTCTGTATCGTTTTAAATATAGTTTCGTGTGTAAAAATGAGTGTGACCTATTTTAACAGTGTTAACATTTTCCCCCTAAGCTTTGCTTACCGAATAGTTGCGTACGTATACGGCAGCCTTGATTCTTTTGTCACAGCTGCCACACACTACAAAAATCCTACTACTTTTACGTTTTATAGTTTTAAATATATTTTACTTTCATTACTATTACGAAATAACTAAATGCATTCCTCTAATCATTAATGAAAAAGTTTCGCGACAATTGCAAGCCAAAAAGTATGTCTGAGCAGCTGCTGATATGTACATAGCATGAAGCAATTTTTTCTTTATATATCATGTTTAATATTTGAATATATTTCCAATTTGTATCAACAGGCTTAGGGCATAGTTTGAATTGGATCCGCTGACACATTTTTTTATAACTTGAGAGTTTGTTTCCGAAGCAATGTATTACATTTATCGCACAGTTTACATGTCTAATATTACTTTCTGCATATTTATAAATAAATTGTTTTGGAAAAAGAGTTTTATCAAAGTCGCAAGGGATAATTTTTTTACCTTGTGTGCCCTAAGGTGCCAATAACTGGGTGCTTATTAACTAATCATTTCACGACTGTTTACACATTCTTAAGGCAAAGAAAGGCATACATAATTAGCGGAATTCAACTAACGGCATAAACATAGCTCACGGCCTTCTCGTAGGAAGATAATGCTATCGTCAAAACAGCCAAGGCTGTGCAGTTGTAAGTTTGTCCGCGGCGCAGCCTGCCGAGGTTTAGACGGACGGATGGATGGAGGTCGCAGATTGTTAGTCACGTGTCGTGTTTCCATCTCCTCTTATTGAATAGTAATAGCACCATAGAAGTAACGAAGCCATTGGAGGACTTCGTACGTAGAGCTTTTGGAGCTGGTTTTCTGGCTTGACACAAGGTCGCAGTGTAACTTTTCCTTTGCCCATAGCACCGTCGTCTGGCAAGCTAAGTAAGTTAAACTCCTCTATAGTCCAGTCACGGTTAATTAAAACTTTTCTGAAGCCTCGCTAAANTCTGGCAAGCTAAGTAAGTTAAACTCCTCTATAGTCCAGTCACGGTTAATTAAAACTTTTCTGAAGCCTCGCTAAAGTTCTACTTTCATTCCTCCGCCTCATGTAAACAAAGCTAACAAAGTCTAGAATATTACACCAAACGGAAAATGCACCGCAACTATTTCTAACTAGGCATTACCAACAAGCCTATTTAATCCCTGTTTTCATTCATTAATCGTAAATGAAATAAAATATGTATATAAAATGTAAGTGAAAGTTCTATTTGGTAAAAAATAAGATACTTTTATGTTGGCAGAAGTGTAAAACGCACGTGATAAGACATATTTAGGAAACAAGAAAACAGCCAAATGCGTCACACACGCGGGAATTTTTTTTTTGTAGGTTTGATTCCGAAATTGTGATGATACCGTTAATACACGGAGTTGATTGTATTTGCCACTAAATTTCAACCACTTCAAGGAGGCAGCAGAGAAACATTGCCAGTGACAGTCGAAGCCGTTGGCTGGATAGTCGGTTCACTGAACGATTGAGGCAGAAAATAGTCTGAAGGTATCTTGTAACCTTTAATGTCAAACATGGGTAATTTAAATTACGGAGTATTTTAATCCTAATAATATTATAAATGCGAAAGTCTGTGTGTATGTCTGGGTGTCTGTGTATGTATGCATGCATATGTTACCACTCAGCTCCATAATGGCTGAACGGATTTTGATGAAATATGGTAGATCCTGGAATAGGACGTAGGATACTTTTTTATCCCGGTAAATTGTACGGGTCCTGTGGAATAACTACAAAACGTAATTCTGCAACGGCTGGGAACTTGACCGAAATATTTTTTCCCTCTGGTGTCAGAGTTTATCAGGCCGCCCAAGGACCTCTGAAATGGCTCAATGACTGCTATCAATCGATACCAACCGGGACCGAATATTTAACGTGCCCTCCGAAGCCCGGAAGCGCTCAGATGTTATGCCAGTAAACGGTCACCCATACAAATGTGTGCCGCTGGGAAGGTTGCTTAACTTTGGTGATCTATTAAGATCCCTCAGCCANTAAACGGTCACCCATACAAATGTGTGCCGCTGGGAAGGTTGCTTAACTTTGGTGATCTATTAAGATCCCTCAGCCAAGCGCAAAAAGTAGTACGTAGGTACACTTATTTCTAAAGCTACAACTCGATGAAACTCACGTTTTGATTTTCATACATCGACGCTGGAAAGCGGAAATGTGGTAACTACGCGATAGTTGCAC
>NQII01003890.1:0-232540 GCA_002778355.1 Clitarchus hookeri | reverse complement strand
CGCAAATTGCAGAACCGTTTAGTTTGGTGAAAAGCCTTCGTTATTCAAGTATTTACCGTATGTAATATCTCGTAAGTGATCCTTCTTACTTCTCCGGCATAATGCCAAGAACTTCAAAGCGTAATGGATTCCTTTAGCCCTTGGCTATTCCTGTCATCAGTTTCCAGTTATTACACTTGCAGCTTATAGAGCAAGCTACTAACGTGCACAACATCCGTGACTCACCCTGAATCAGAATCCTTAACTTTGTTGTACGAAGTGAATGCCCTATATACTAAAACTAAATAATTTATGTGCCAGTATTAACATTTTTGGCCTCTATAAGAAATTAAAATTGCAGCATTCGCTTCCGATAAATGGTCAATTACATGTCTTAACGGACTGTTAAGAGCTATGGAAAATATTCGCTGTGAGCGAATTCCCAAAACATAAAATCGAGAAAAGTATTTTAACTACTTAATACTGTGTATATTACAATGGTGTTTCATTCGTTTACTATATTTTTGAATTAACAAAACCATCGCATGCGGCAGTATTTGATTGGTTTTATTGTTTTCGAAAAAAATTGTTCAGTATCTTGGAATAACAACGTACAGAAACTACAAATATAGTACATAAGCAAAAATCATTCATTTAAAATGTTTAAGACGTTCTTATGTAAAACCTAACAATAATAAAATGTTTTTACAAACATTTTAGTTTTACCCGAATTTCACTCTCTTAAACACTCCCGTAAGAAAATTTTATTAGATTGGAGAGTAGTGGAGAGATTTGGGTGGCTCTTACTATCGAGGTATTGAAAGTCGATGAGGGTGAAGTGAGGTGAGTATAGAGCAGCGCTGAGGTACAAGGGGAGGAAACGGGAAATCCCTAAGAAAACCCACCGACCAGCGGCATCGTTCGGCACGATTCCCACATGTGGATATCCGAGAGCTATCCCACCTGGAATCGAACCCGGTTTCGAATAGGTGGGAGGCACGTAGTCCAACCAATACACCACCGCGGCCCTAAAACTTTGTTTAAGAATAAATGTAGTTCCCCCACCCCTTTTTTCCCTCCCTCCCTTCAAAATAAATGAATATCAGTATCATAGTGTTAAAGATAATATTGTTTCGTTAAATCTGTGACATTTAATTTGGCATATGTACTGATTTAGTGGTTTATACCTCTAATTTATAGTAATAAGTTATAAACGCATAGATAGAAATGTATAGACTGTATTAGCTATTGTTCTGTTTCACATCCAAATATATTTTCAGTATATATAAACCCATAAAAATATATTAAGCAGTTCAAATTCTTTTCTTGATTTTATATATCGGAAATTCGCGTGCTGCAAGAGCTTTCAGTAACCTTTAATTCTAACGTATAATTGTAACGTATATTCAGTGAGCATGTAAAGATACCATCGTCTATTCGTGTAATTTTGGCCTATTGAAAGGGCCAAATACAAAGCCAATGCCTCGTCCTCTCAACCAAGAGCTTTTTCTATACAAACGTTTTACTTTTCTGTGTTACAATTCCAAATCTCGAGTTCTTCGTGGCCACACACCACTGTATTGGTTATGTGTAACATTAGCGCAATCATATTTTAAAACTCCGATAGTTGCAGTTGAAGTTTACATTATGCGTTGTTTGAGTATAAATTGTCCGGTTGTGCATATCAAGACAAAATATGAAAGCCAGCCGATTAATATGGACTCAGAAACAATTGGTAACCAACCGATATGCTCAAATGTATCATGTAGAGAGGTTGGCTCTAACCATTACCAGTTTTATTTATTTTCACTCGAGCATTATGCCTTAGGAGATGTCAGTTCACTCAACATGTGAATGTTTCCCACCATCGATGTAGAACTATACTTTAGATTAGTGAACGGAAATGAATACTTTATAGAACATTGGTCTCCGATTCGTTGATGGTGCGTGTATAGCCATTTCCCCAGACGACGCCTAGTTATTTTTTGGGCACATTATATCAACCACTACCTCAGGCAGAGTTCTAATTGAGCTGTACAGGTTGAGACCACTGCAATGTTCTCATTTAAAATCAAAGTCGAATCTTGTTTTTATGATGGCAGGCAGTTGGACTTAACGTCTCGTCGACAGCGAGGTCATAAGAGATGGAGCAAGTTGCTCAGCGAAGTGGAGTTGAGGGAGGAATGGGAAGGTATCGGCCATGGCCTTTGTTAAGGACCCATCCCAGCATTCGCCAAGAGTGATTTCGGGAAACCGTGGTAAAACATAAATCAGGATGGCCAGACCGGGAATCGAACCTGTGTCCTCCGGAATGCGAGTCCAGTGAGATACCACTGCACCGCCCCACTCGATTGGTGGGTTTTTATGAAATGTGCTTCGAAATTTGTTCTGTGCGAAATATGACGCAATTTCAAATTGCCTCTGAACTGGACCCGTGTTCTCAGTACCTAACATTCATCTTACGTGCTTGGGTGAGCTAGGACTTTTCTAGCGAATATTGTCGAGTAGGATACGCGGTGAATCCCACACTGAAGTAAGGTTTCTTACCTTCAGGTTCATCCGAATTCGTTCTGCCAGTCTTCCATGACAACATCAACTCGCCTCATACACTCCTCAGGCTGGCAGGGAACGACAGGGTCTATTTTCTCGCATCGGACAGTATGCTCTTCTGTTGCCCGCCTCCTCGTTTATTATCAGTGGCGATCTTGACGTGTGTTGAAAAAACATGCAAACGCTACATTAACTACTGAGTTTTGCAGAAATGGTAAAGGTTTAGTTGTGAATGCGATCTCCTTGGCGTTTTCAGGCGACGATGTTACGTAACTTGAATTTAGGATAAACCATGGTTGTGGTTCTTTTTAAGATGAAACTACATATTATTACGGTATGCAAAGAACAGAGCAAGAACTCTTGAAAGTGTTAAACTAAAAAATAGTTGAGAAATAACAAAGAAAAAAGTGTTAAAATTATCAAAGATTGCAGCAGCGTGATGCGCATAACAGACGTGTATGCACGAACACTTCAGTGTATGGCGTGCAATGGTGATGCCCGAGAGCAGTCAAACGCCATACAATGCACCATTCTTTATCCGCAGCTGTGGTTCGATTTCATGTCAGGATTCTCTCAGCTACGAAAATGATGAGCTGATGTTAAACGATACCGAGAGAACAATCGTTACATAACTTCCATTGTTTTCTCAAAATACATCCCTAGAATATCTCTCCTGAAACACAAACCTAAAGTTAGGTTGGTTACTTTGTCTTGCTGTGAAGTGTGTAACTATGAAATTGGATTGGAATGGTGCAGTCTGATCTTATTGTTATGAAGTGATCAGGCCTTGACTGGACGGTCTGCCTGATCACACCTTCAAACATTAAACCAGGGCACGAGCGTGATTGCAACACCTTGTTGTGGAAATCCCCTCCACCGGCCGGTAAACGTGGCCGAAATATATTAAACAACGCGCCCGATATAGGCCCGGTGTTACACCGGGAGTAGGGTCTTTTGTCGTCGACCCGGCCAGAGAGAAGACCACGGAAGATGGGTGTGTCCGGCCGTCGTTAACAGCCTCCTGGAATTAGCCACCGGCAACATGAACAAGGTGGGGACTTTCCAATTATATTGTAACGGCAATGGCGTGATGTAATAAATATTAACATAATTAATAAGCATCTTGGTATTCAATTTAAAGCTCCCCGATCAATAGTAATTTAAATGGTAATTGTACAATCCTTATGTGTAATAAACTCCATCTTATACTGCTGTATTCTACCTAATTATGACTCATTATTGAGGTACGCCATAACCCCTTTCACGTATGAATGGCTATAAAAAGTCATTCATAACATTATGTAAAGAAGGACGACAATTTCCTGCGACATATCTTCCTATTGGATGTCCGTTGAACAGCGCAGTTAATTGGTTTCTCACCACGTTAAATTTTTGTTCACTAATAATTGGAAAAAAAATAAAAATATTGTTATAATTTGGAGGTGATAGAAATTAGCAGAACTCTTTATGAATTTCTTACTCCATTTTAATTTAACCATAGAAACGGTAAATGAGTATATATATATTCCATAACTCACCCCCTCTACACTACGATGCCAGATCAATTAACATCTCGCTGTCTGTCACTTTTCTGCAGAAGGCATTTTATTTGTTGTTTCAAGTGAACAGCCGAGCGGCTAGACCAGTTGCACTAACATTACGAAATAGTTTTTACTCCAGCGTAACATCACCTGAGATGACGTCCTGGCATCATTTACTTGGGCAGTTCGTTCTTCTGAAATGAGGGTGAGACTTAATGCCTGTATTAACGCCATTTCCTGCCGTATAACAAAATGTCTCGTTTTTTTATAACTATTTTAATGTAGTATCCAAGTGTGCTTTCTAGCTACTCGCATTGCCTTTCAACAAGGGCATGATTGCTTCCATTGCCAAGATACCTTATTGACCAAGTTTCTAGCTCTTTAATAAATTGAAGTACTATAGTAACTGTCTATTTATTTGCCTTATTTAACTCGAAACTTCTCTTTATTACCGATAAACTTGTTTGCGAAGAATACACTTTAGCAAGATCGTGAATAATAATGTAATTTATTTAAATATATTAAAAAATTCATTGTGTTTATTAAGCAGTTCCATCACATTTTTTTGAATCAAGCCTTTCCAAAATACCCCATGTATGACATGTTGTTTCCAAAATATTTCATTTATCGCAAGCGTTTTATACTTGTGTTAACATAAAAGTACGTTATTTTTGTTTTAATGGAAATTTTAATGTTATTTTATGTATAAAATATAATATTTCATTTACAAGAAACATGAATAAAACAGGGAGAAAAGAGGTGCGTAGGTAATGATTAGTACTAAATAATTCTTATGTAAAATCTTATTACTCTGAGTGAGCACGAATGCGGTGCGCTGTCCGTTTGGTGTAATTTTCTAAACTAGGATAAGCTTGAATCAGAGGAATGAATATACTGGAAGCAGAACTTAAGCAGGACTTCAGAAAAGTTGGAAGTAATCTTGAATGGACTATAGCTTTGCATTGACATCCGCTTTCTCCCGAGGGCTATTTTTCTTCTTGCGACGTTGGCGGCACTACTCTGTGGCGTGCCGACTTTCACGTAACCGTTATTACAGGGGGAAATTAATCATCTTCGCAGAAACTCCTCCTCATTGGGAACGTCTGCCGGAAGTTTGCGCTCGATATTATGTTCGTAATCTGGAGTCACAACTCCTTCAATTAGCAACAGATCAAAGTGTTTAGTTTTCCTGCCTGCGCCGCCCTTGGCTCGCTCTCAAGGTCAGCTCGTAATTCTCATTCCCCCTCTTCTAGCGCCACTGTGGGGTGTGTTGTGCAGAGAATGATTCGACCACAGCTGGCGGCTCGAGGAGACTACAACTTTCCTTCTATGACCTATTCACGGTAAAATGAGCACTTTTGAAATCCCTCTCATTTGGAATAATAGTCAATATATATATTTTATTTTAGCCATATACGTTAAATTCCGAGTGCAGGGTAATATACGCACTGTGCTTGTTACTTGCGAGGCAATATTTATTTTAAAAGAGGGTCAGAGGTTAAAAAATTGCTCAAAGGAAAAAGTAAGTAGGGTCTCAAAAGTGTTAACTTTACCGTGCCTACAGTAGCTTGTAAACAGCCGCTCTCCCGAGCAGCGCTGGGGCGAAATCCGCCCGTAAATCAGCTCTCATGTAAGGCAGCGCGACTGAAGAGTGACACTTACGGGGGTATGGTACATAAAAAAACATTTTAACACAAAGAAAATATTCTAAAGTCTTTTGAAAACCAACACAGTTAAACTTAGAAACGGCAATCCTAGATTATACTTTTCGCTAAATGTGTGAGCAAATATTTTGCCAGCGTGATGCTTTACTACTGGGTTATTTCTTACAATGTGAATTTTCACATGTTATTGCAGCGTTATATGTAGCACTATATGCATATATCATTCTGGCAATCAATTTGATCATTAAATAGGATGAAGCTGTTATTAAGGATTGTCCTTTCATTATTTTTTTATATTGGCTTCCAGAAACACGTGAACTCCAGTTAACGTGTTCAGTGTTAATACTAACTACCCTCTTAAAAGGGTAGTTAGTATTCATTACATCTTCGATTTTTCTCACAAATCTTCGCAAAGAAAATTTATGACCAGACACAGAAAACCAAAGCTAAACATGATTTGGGGACAACTTAACGATTTTTTTTATTTTACTGTTTAAATTATATATTTTTTTCCCATGTGAAGGAAGGACATTATTAAATAATTAGGTAATATTTGATTTTGGTTACAGAAGTGGAACTAATCGAAAAAAAACTCTCAAGATGTTCCCTGTGCCTTGACTAGCTTGGTTTTTAAATATTTCCTCCGAAAATTAAGTAATGGGGGAAAACACGTAAATCCAAGATGGCAGGGATACTTCCCTCTTAAGACTACCGCCTACTGAGGGGTGAGTTCGTGTATCTGATGTAAAAATTGATGAAGCGCTACGGATGACGCCGATCGGCACATGTGAAGCGATATCGCCTCTACGCGCACAGTTGTGGACTCGCGTGCGGTGTTATCGTCGAACTATGGGACTTTGAGCGGTGACCCTATCATTTTATTGGATACGATACCATAGCAAATTTTAATGCACTCCTCAATCGTAGTTTACAATGATCCGGTTCGTATATTTTGAGAAACAGTAATCTCAAAAAAAAAATTTCAGTCATTTTGGACGGCATTTAATCAAGGTTCTTTGTGTGGGGGGTATTTTTATTCAGTCTAATGGTCGGCAATTGACACAGTCGAATAACACCATCATAATAACATGAACTGACCATTGCCATTAAACTGTAAAAATGAAAAGGTTTTCAATGTGCTGTGAATGGCCTTGGAAGTACCTTACACAACAAGTTTGAAGAGTATTTTATTTACGTAGACAAGCATTTACTGATTTCTTCAACGGAATTTTAATTAACTCAACACTGTTTCAGAAGACCTTTGCTTGAATGTTGACTGAAACATTCAAAATTACTCTGTTAAATACGTAAGTGAGAACAAAACACGTCCGAAGTACACTGAAGAGAAAAAAAACTTGTATAGGCGTGCATATGCAAAAAACAGAGGTAAGTAACCAATCAGAGTAATGCGATGCGGTCGGCAGCTAGATCGGTTACTGCTGCTACAATTGCAGGTTGTCAAGATTTAAGTGAGTTTGAACGTGGTGTTATAGTCGGCGCACGAGAGATGGGACATAGCATCTCCGAGGTAGCGATAACATTTGGATGTTCATGTAAGACCATTTCACGAGTGTACCGTGAATATCGGGAATCCGGTAAAATATCACATCTTCGCCATCGCTGTGGCCGGAAAAAGATCGTGAAAGAACGGGACAAACGACGACTGACGAGAATCATTAAACGTGACAGACGTGCAACCCTTTCTCAAATTGGCGCAGATTGCATTTTTGGACTGCCCTGTAGGATTCGTGGTGTAATTTGCCTCCTGCAGACTTTCCGACATTAGTCGATTCCACTCCACGTCGTCTTGTGGCAGTTCTGCGTGTTGGGTGGGGCCCTACACGATATTAGGCATGTGTACCAGTTTTTTTGACTCTTCAGAGTATAACACTGAAGTTCATTTTTTTTGCAAATATTTAAATTTCAAAATATTTGTTCCGCACATGCGCAATGAGGAACAAATTTTCTTGTTTCATTAGGGGAATATGTAAGATGAATTTGTATGATTTTCACTAACCTGTTTCTTTATGATTCGTATGCAAGTAATTAATGTTACGAATAATAAGCAACATGCATTAAATGGACAACACATTAGTAAGTAATCAGAATTTCAATTATTTATTTCCATTACTGCCATTTTCAAAGATAATGAAATTTGCTGGTTAATAGGCTCGGTTAAGACTTGCAATTCCGATTTGTATAACGCTTGTTTATGAAGTATTAGCCAACTTTTGTTGTCAGTTCAAGTAACTTTCTGAAACAAACCTACTGTGGAACGCCTGCAGTGATGTAACACACCAGACCCTGTAGAACGTAGAGTTGCATACGTTCAGGAGAACAATATAGTAACAATAATGATATACTAGCAGGTAAGTAAAATGTAGGCCTACATCACAGCATATAATGCAAGCTCGTTGGTGGTTCATTCCAAGTTATTTCGTGCCATGCGAATAAAATAGGTATGCCACATTAATTAATACAAGGTGGTTTCCTAGAGCCATGATGCAAAACAGACGGCCATCATCGACAAGAAAAAAACAGCTTATATTGACGATATGTTCAAATGTATAATCTGGACATATAGTGCAGGCACAGTAGGAGATCTCTATTTCATAACATATTCTGAATCAGTAAAAAATATTTTTTCAGTGCCAGTTAATTGGGTAACTTAAGAGAAATAATTGATTTAGTTTTGCCGTTTGTTGAACAGTTTGAAACGTTCTTTGCGCACAGTTCACTTGTCTTGCGTACTCAAACACATGAGAGACTACCTCATGTGATGCAAACAGCCAGCTGAAGTTTGAAGTGCTGTTGTTCTACGAAATGGGTTATCCGCATTTCTGCAACCTCCTGAGTCCACAAAAGCACCACGAGGCAAGTTTGCCGCAAGATAGTTGATAGCAAACAAAGACAAGATGTCAGAAATCAAGCAATACCATCGTGGCTACGTAATACTCGATTATCACTAGTCAATATCAGAGTTGGTATTTATTTTTTCTTTTACTGTTCCTCGTGGTTTGTACGGCGCTCATTTTGTTTATTGTCCATTTTACTTTGGAAAAAAAATCTGTGTCAACGTTGTGTTTGGATGTTTTAATTAATCTCCGTTAATTACTTTATAAATTTCACAACTAATTCTTTTAAACATGATTTCCTAGAAATACCTAATAGGCACTCCAGTCATAACTAGTAATTTTCTACCACATTTTATTCTCACTTTAAATACAGTGAAGTAAGCCTTTATGGCAGTAAATCGTATATATCCGAAAAACTTCGACATATTTGAACCAAACTGGATACAAAATAATAGTAGTAAAAATAATATTTTGCTTTTACATCACAGAACTTACCAGGGTGTTAATTCAATGGAAGAGAATGTGAAATTCCCATACTGAGGAACTCTTTCAGCAGTCACCCGGAATGTAACTGGAAATATAGTTGGAATTACTCCATTCCCCTCCCATTTTCCTAGTGAAGCCGATTAATATTGATCACACAACCTTCCGAATACGAGGCAAGCATAAAAAGTTCATTGGAGGTATCTACCGCAAACATAATAAATTATTTATTCGTCTGTCATTTTAAAATATTACTTTTACTCAAATGACTGGGCTTAAATAATCTGGTTACAGATTTCCCATATAATTTTCTAGGCGAATAGTACCTTTGAACACGAATGAACATTTATTGAGTTTTAAGTAGACCAGACGCGTGTATCCGGAGGCGGCCTCGCGAATCTCTTGCTCGAGATCTTGTATCACTTAAACCAGACTTGCAGTACGCCAACTAGTTGTAACTGCCAAGGTCATAACATTTTAAAGGGGTAAGCACTGTCTTTCGCCTATATAACAGATAGTTCCAGTAGAAAATATGAGACATATATACCTACACATATTGCGTAGGAGTATTTATATACTCCTACGCAATTTGGTTTGGCAGTATCACAATGGAGCGCGACAATCAGTTTACTTTTCGTCAACAGATGCATTAATTTTTTATATGGCGATGTTTTAAAATTTTGTTTCCAGCTATATATCTGAAAGTAAGTAATTTATTACAGCCAAATATTTAATTTGCGAAGTTCGTAGTTAACAAGGTAATGTTTAATTCCCTTTGTAAATATGGTAAATTAAAGCACTTTTCTGCGTCTGTGCGTAATTTCCTTTCCAACAATTATCAACTTTGATCTTATTGAATATATTTCGATGAATGTTTTTTAAGAAATGTTTTACAAACACTAAAATTTTTTAAGCCATAAGTTATAAAAAATACATAAACTCTGTAAATATTTATTATATAAAAATCGTACCAGACTAAATATAATATCTCTAACCCCTTAAAGACAATATTAAAAATGTCTTATTTTATTATCTTTGACAATATTCGTAATTTGTTTAATTTATCTGACCATTTGTCCTCTGCAAAGTAATTTACGATTTGGGATTTAAGAGTTCTACGACATTTTTTCATTAAAAGGTTTTTTCGTTTTTTGTGAACACATGTTAGTATTTTTCTTAGGCACTGAATGTCTTAATCTCAGTAACTACAAAATTTCTTTATCCAAAAAGCTGTGAATAGAAAAAAATTAGATATTTGAATACATTTTACCAATATTATTTTAATAGGACGGACTTTTTAAATAATACAGTACCTTAATCTTTGAGTTATTGAAAACCTCAATTATATTACTATAACTACTGTCCCAACAATGCCACGAACATAGCGGTAACTGAGGTAAGACTTTTGTTATATTCCAAAACGTCTACTATTCTGAAATTTTTTTAAGTAACACATAATCCCTGGTCGAGAATAACTTTGTGGAATATTTTAAATACACGTAGGTATCTAGCAGAGACTACTGAAATAATTCGCGCTTTATTACCGTATGAAAGTACTACACTCTTTATACTACTTTTAAAGCATTTCACAAGCTGGAAACTTTATTTTGGGGACACTCTTCCTTTTCCACATAAATCCAAAACCTAAATTTCAAGACTGCTGCATCTAATGTAAAAAATGCGTAAATCTGAATTCTTAAAATTTTGCTGCAGACGCAGTGATAACCAATATTTCAAATTTGTAGCTCACTCTGAAAATTACACGTGGAACTCTTAAAAACGCGCATGGCTGTTATGTGTTTTCCATGTAGATGTGACGGGAGACCTTGATACCTGTGCCATTATTGCCTTTGCCGCTCTCTTACCTCTGTTTCCAACTCCGCGAAACGTGTTCATTTCTGATCGAGTCGCTCCTGATATTCTCATGCGAGAAACGTGGCGGACGTTTTCGTTAGCCAGTGGTTTTCCAAAGGTATCCCCGTCTACCCCGCCATTGCATTCCGTCACTGCTCCATATCTACCTCAGTTCATCTCCTTCGGAGCTGAAGACCTCTCCTGTTGGCAGAACTAGAGTGACTGGTTTCTCCACACTTTTTGAATTGAACCTTTCAAAAATCACCTCATGTATGACGTGTTCAGTTATTTCATTTTATACTTGTGTTAACATAAATCTACCTTCATTTGGTTAAATTGAACTTTTATTTAGGTTATCAATAAATAATAACATTTCGTTATAGTTAATATGAACAAACCTGGAGAGAAAATAGGTGTGTGGTCAAAGACAAGTAAGACATAGTTATAATACAAAATGTCATTAAACTGAGTGCGTACGAACGCGGTGCATGGTCCCTTTGGTGTAATTTTCAAGACTTGGTTAAGCTTTGTTTGCATAAGACGGAGGAATATCCTGAAAATAGAACTACAGAAGAGTTTCATAAATGTCTGATGTACAGTCGTGCTCAGTGCTCCATTGTAAGCAACCGACCTTCTACCTCAAGAGTGCCGCCTGCCCAGGGGCGTACGCTCGACTTTTCATTCGTGCACGAACCGCCCGCCTTACCGTTCCAAATGCGCTTTTGCTAAGCCTGAACACTTCCCACGCCTTCGTATACGAACCTCTACTCGTCTAGTGGTGGCCACTCAAATTAGAACTCTCGTATGGAAGAAACCACGAAAACAAAAATAGGAGAAAAAGTTGTTGACAATTTCATATTCTTGGGAATACTCACAAACCTTTAAAACGACGAATTCTTTTCAATAATACCAGTAAATTTCAAACAGTAAATGAACTCGTTGACGTACATATGTCTCCATTTTAGAGACAGAATGAATTATTTAAAACTAATTAGCAACATGTTCAATTTAATAAACTGTATGTTTGGCCGTTCATTAGATTGCCTTTGTTTGAGAAAACCGATAGAGTGTTTGTTTTTTAATGTTTTGAAAGTTAGGATATTGTATTTATTGGTGTTACATTATGCTGCAAAAATACCTATACAACAAGTTCAGCAGGAAACTAAAATATAAACCTGAAAAACTTAAAATATTTATTTACTTACATTGTCCAGTATTTGAATACGGATTTTTCCTGGAAAATCGGTTACGTTTATACTGGTGTTATTAAAATAATTACCGTGCATAATGGTACTAGGCCAAGTATTATTCCCGTGCGCACTTTATTTTACCATATTATCACACCCTCAAATTGTAAAATTTTTAAACTTCTTAGAAGACAATTAAAACGGTTTTATATTGATCAACGTGTGCGTGACGCAGTTGTGCATGTTTTAGTTTCGCCATCTTAGAGTCAACATGCGAACGTATTCCCGGCCGGTTGCCGTGGATTACAGCAAAAATTTGAAATAGCGATGAAATTGTTTTGGAAACGTGTGTTTCTTGCAAAATATACTGGTAGTTTTAACCTGATTTTGCTTCAGTTGTCACCACCTTCGTTGATGTTTGAAACGTCGTCGGCGTTTCAAAACACCGTTTTAGCACAACATTAGGCAATTAATTTAAACTTGTATGTAAATAATTTTTTTATTTAGCAGATGGTGGTATTGAATCATTCTTGTGCATCATATTGTTAATGGAGAATAATTGTGTACATTACTCTTGATAATGGCCTCTAGCAACTGCAGCACAGCTTACTCTAAATTTTAGGAATTTTCTCCACAAACGTAATCGCAACAGCTATGCTTTAACCGCAGAGGCGTGGGTATTATCAAACACACAGACTATCTTACATTACTGGCTATGTGGTAATTCGGTAAAAAGTAGCTACTCATAATGCTAATTTTAAGCAGCTTATGACGTGTTTAATTCTGAAATAGAAACAGAAAATTAAAATATATATTATTTTTAAGCGCACTGAGAAAAGTTTTTTTTTATAAACTAGTTTGTTTGGCACAACCGATTGGTAATAAAAATTATTTTGTTGTTGAAACCCCATAATTTAGTTGTTCTTATTTGGTTCCCCTACACTGTAATATTTTGTTGCTGCAACTATATATTTGATAGACTGATAGACTCTTAATACGTTAAATAGTTTCGGTTATTATATTATTAGAGTTCGAGTTTGACCAAAATTCAAACCCAAACTATTGGCGCCCGAGCGGCACGCCCTAGTATCTTCAGCTAAAGCGGGTGCTGATGAAGTTCGAATGTTTTTAAACGCATAGGCTGGGAAATTTTCCTAAATTTTTTTTCTGCTTACCGTGTGATAGTTTCATGAATTTTAAGACTCCCGCTGTGGTAATTTCTTTATTTATGGGTATATAACCAGATAATAACGCATTTTAAAACACACTACGATTTTGTGCGAGAAAAATATACACAGTCACGTTGATGTGACTTTGACGTCACATGATGTTCTTTGCTGTTTACTTGCAGATGCCTTTACGGGTTACATGTGTATTTGGAATTTTCATTGTTTTTTTTTTTCTGAGGATTCTTATGCTATTGCTGCGTCATCAAACACCAGCAAGGGTTGTATACTTCAACTATGCAAAAATACAAGGAATAGTAGTCTTGATAAGATCCTGCAAATATTCCAAGTAAAAAAAAAAAAAACAAAGCGAGAAGCGTATCTACATATCTTACAGTAAGTTTAGCGACACATCTACACAATAGTAAATGAGCTCATGGATCTAAATATTTCGCGTTTGCTATATAAGAGAGTATTAATTCGAAAGTGTTAGGAAAATGAGACGTTTCAGTGTAAACCAGAAGTCTCTATGTTTTTCCGTAAATTTTTAGTCGCAATTGATAGATTTTTGTCACATAGTAGTTTAACACCTCACAATCTTAAAGGGAAAAAAATCCATAAATTTTCATTGTTTAAAGTTATAGGAATTAAATACCTTGTACAAACTCACTTAACATGCAGCTAATTAATCCACGACATGAAAAAACTTTTCTAATTCGTGTCAGACTGGGATTGGTTTGATAATTTGTTACTTTTATGAACAAAAGCAAAAAAAAAATATTGAAAATAACATAATCGCTCTTGAAATTTTTTTACGTGCGCCTCAGGTGCCATCGATGATTTCAAGTTAGTACTTACATGGTAGTTTTAACTGGCTAGTTGAGATGGCGTTGAAGACTTTCTTTTTGTTTATTTACAACGGCTTACACGAATGAATTGTTGCTGAGGTTTTTGAGGATAAGTTCTGTTTTAAAATATAGGAATACAATGGCTACAACACTGATGATACTGAAACCAAAGAACCTGGTTGAATTGAAGTTCCATCTCACCCGCCTCTGGTCGAGCATTTCCAAGGAAGAGCGCCTGAAACTCATTTACTCCATGCCAGATCGTGTCGATGAGTGCTGCAAGGCTAGAGATGGGCCTATTGATTACGGAAATATTTACTGTAAGTGAAACAAATTGTAATTGAATCACATGAATATTTTCTGCATTTACATAGTTAATTTTTTATTTCTAACTGGTGTCCCAGACTTACTGTAAGGACTCTATATGTAGTGAGATCTGTAAAACACTAAGTAATTTGCTACAAAAGTACATATTTTGTGTGTGAAGATCATTTCAGCGTTAAGTAAATGTGTTGTTTTCTTACCGTACTATGTAAGCAGTTGTTGGAAAATTTGGCAACGGCATGGCATACGGGTATTGAGAAAGCATGAATAGTAAAGCTTTTTTTCTGTACATGCATAATATTTCCCTGCATTTGTTATGGATAGAGTCAAATGTATAGTGAAGTTCCCAAACTTGTATACCTATATTCTATTCGCAGTTTCTCCACACTTTTTGAATCAAGCCTTTGAAAAATCATTATTTGTATTACGTGTTTGGTTGATTGTTATTATACTATTTATCCCATGAGTTTTTTACTTGTGTTAGCACAAAAGAACAATGAAAGTTACATATTTTTTATTAAATTCATTTTTATTTGTATTTTATCTAAACATTTTAATACATAATTTATAATAAAAACGAATAAAAACCGGCAGAAAATACAGCAGGTGTGTTGGTAATACCTAGTAATAAATAGTTATTTTGCAAATATTATTACTCAGAGTGCGCACGAATGCAGTGCGTTGTTCCTTTGGTGTGATATTCTAGACTCGGTTAAGCTCTAATTGCATAAGGCGGAGGAATATCCTGGAAGTAAAACTTAAGCAGGGCTTCAGAACTGTTTGAAGCAAGCGTGAATGAACTTTGGCTTCATTCTAATATTTGCAGCCTGAAGCGTGGTAAATTTTCCTTACTATGTACATATGTGACTTCGATACAGTTTACGAAGTTCACTGAAATATTTATAAAGCACGTTACAAAATAATTTTGCTACAATTTTTTTTAAACATTAACTTACGTTTAAAACAATACTGAGAAAGTTTATTTCTCGACAGCATCCGAGACTTACAAAGTGGAAGAAACGGGTCAGCAGTCACTTAGCAGGAAATCGCGATAATAAAATGGGTCACGGGCAATAGACAACGCCTGTCTCACACAGTGTTCTCCTACCTAGGCACACCCCTTGTATCTCTTTCATCCTTATAGAGTGGTCGTTGTAGGCGTTTCAAAACTGAATCACGGCAATTTATCGGTTATGAATATAACAAAATTACAAATAATGTTTTTAAAAAGTATGCCTTTCTCAGCTGACGAGGGGGGAAAATATTTCTTACAAAGTCTCGCTGCCTCATACTGCTCACGTAGTGCTCAAGTACGCTCGATTGTGAAAAAATAAATTTTGTGAGAGATTTGAAAAATTAACGATGCCAACAGGCATTTTCTGGTTCTTCTTGCTTTGAAATTCCATTGCTTCAAAGGAAAGTGCTGTNACAAATAAATTTTGTGAGAGATTTTAAAAATTAACGATGCCAACAGGCATTTTCTGGTTCTTCTTGCTTTGAAATTCCATTGCTTCAAAGGAAAGTGCTGTATGATTTATTTGCTTGGTAGCACCGCGTGGTGAAGGTAGGTTATTATATATACGCGAGTGGCAGTTAAGTTACTCTTATATTAGGCAGTTTGGAGCGCGCCTCTGTAAATAAACAAAAATAAATAAATGGAAGTGGTTCATTTCGAAAGAAACCAAGCTGTGCTTGCTGTTTAGACAAATTAAATTCAAATTTATTTACGAGTCTGTGGAGAGAATTTTCTTCTACATTGTCTTTTTATGTTTCTTCCCGTTTTTTGCGGCCCGTTTATCGAATTGAATGTTAGACTTATTCTAAAGTGGACTAAAGTTTCAGTTATGTGTGATTTATATTACTGTTCCTTCAACTGATAACTTTAAGAGTTTCCCTGTTGAAGTAAATTGTTTCAACAAACTTATATACTCACAAATTTTACGAAAATTTCTTAGTTGCTATCTTAATTTTTATTTACGACTTAGGTAGCTGGAAGTATTTCTGTGTTTCTATAAAAGCATTTAAATTGTAACTAGTGAAGTTTTAAAACATGCTATTTAATTTCGTTTACCTATACGCATACGAAAACTTTAGAGTTGTGACGTCATCTTATTAAGTACATTCAGGTGCCAAGAAATGTCTAAGTTTGTGTTTTTGTGATATATCAAATATCGCCTCGATGAAAGTACAGAAAATGTATACGACAAAGAAATTTACAAAACCAAAAAAGAAATTTGTGTGTCTTATTCACAAAATCGAACATTTTATATAATTAAATTTTTGGGTACAGTCCAACATAATTATTGAAGTCACCATTATAACTCAAGAGAATGATATTGAAATTCATTGCGTGGTTCGCGTATAGTTTTACTTTAAGTTTTGCAATAAAATTAAAAGTAAAAGAAGACAGATGTTAAAACCTGATTGCGAGCGAAGAAAGTGACAGCTTTAAAAAAATGCTTTCGTAACATTTTTATAATTTCACGAAACACTGTTTCTGCAGCCAACCATTGTGTCAAACAAATTTGTAAAATTTATTTGGCATAACATTTAAAATTAAAATGACCCATTATTATGCTCAAAAAGTATATATGGAATTAATAAGTCGACTATTTGATATCTTAACAAAAATTTAATTGGCATGTCACAAAACCGTAAAATTTTCTCAAACAGAGAAAAAAAATTAGGTAGGGTGTTTAAACGCATAATAATTTAACATTGACACTCTTTTTTCACAGTAATTATTTCATTAAAAATTTTACTGTGTCTAAATCATGTTACTCCTGCGGCGTTGTACTTTTTAGAGACGTAGGAAGCGTTATTTGATTTTATAGCAATATTTTATTTTTCTCGTACACATACGCAGCGCTCAGAAGCAAAGAACACACTGTTACAAATATACTGCTGTATAAAGGGGACACCACTCACCGGTACAGCTGACGACCACAAAAGTATACAAATGGCATGGAAATATGTCTTCAGCTACCGCACTTATATATATATATATGTATATATATAAATAGCGCTGAAAAATATAACGACTAACAGCGGCGTCAATACATGGTGTTATTTACGTTATAACCATGGCAAGTATTCTTTATCTGTGTCTGAAGCATGTTATCACAACGTAGCAGATTTTAGAAAACGTCTTACAAATCACTTCGTTAAGCTGTGAAATAAAATATGTATAGCTTTATGTATGGGAAAAGTAACTGTTAGAATTGTCACATCTGCATGTAAATTATTGTAAAATATTTTTCGAAAACCTTGTTAAGTTTTCTTGAAAAGAAAAATATTTTTTTTTTTTGGAAATAACGATGTTTTAATAAGTTATTACATTAAAAATGATTAAGACATTTTTCTCTCAAGACCTNGCACCGCGTGGTGAAGGTAGGTTATTATATATACGCGAGTGGCAGTTAAGTTACTCTTATATTAGGCAGTTTGGAGTGCGCCTCCGCAAATAAACAAAAATAAATAAATGGAAGTGGTTCATTTTGAAAGAAACCAAGCTGTACTTGCTGTTTAGACAAATTAAATTCAAATTTATTTACGAGTCTGCGGAGAGAATTTTCTTCTACATTGTCTTTTTATGTTTCTTCCCGTTTTTTGCGGCCCGTTTATCGAATTGAATGTTAGACTTATTCTAAAGTGGACTAAAGTTTCAGTTATGTGTGATTTATATTACTGTTCCTTCAACTGATAACTTTAAGAGTTTCCCTGTTGAAGTAAATTGTTTCAACAAACTTATATACTCACAAATTTTACGAAAATTTCTTAGTTGCTATCTTAATTTTTATTTACGACTTAGGTAGCTGGAAGTATTTCTGTGTTTCTATAAAAGCATTTAAATTGTAACTAGGGAAGTTTTAAAACCTGCTATTTAATTTCGTTTACCTATACGCATACGAAAACTTTAGAGTTGTGACGTCATCTTATTAAGTACATTCAGGTGCCAAGAAATGTCTAAGTTTGTGTTTTTGTGATATATCAAATATCGCCTCGATGAAAGCACAGAAAAAGTATACGACAAAGAAATTTACAAAACTAAAGAAGAAATTTGTGTGTCTTATTCACAAAATCGAACATTTTATATAATTACATTTTTGGGTACAGTCCAACATAATAATTGAAGTCACCATTATAACTCAAGAGAATGATATTGAAATTCATTGCGTGGTTCGCGTATAGTTTTACTTTAAGTTTTGCCTTACAATGAAAAGTAAAAGAAGACACATGTTAAAACCTGATTGCGAGCGAAGAAAGTGACAGCTTTAAAAAAATGCTTTCGTAACATTTTTATAATTGCACGAAACACTGTTTCTGCAGCCAACCATTGTGTCAAACAAATTTGTAAAATATATTTAGCATAACATTTAAAATTAAAATGACCCATTATTATGCTCAAAAAGTATATATGGAATTTATAAGTCGACTATTTGATATCTTAACAAAAATTTAATTGGCATGTCACTAAACCGTAAAATTTTCTCAAACATAGAAAAAAAATTAGGTAGGGTGTTTAAACGCATAATAATTTAACATTGATACTTTTTTTTTAACAGTAATTATTTCATTTAAAATTTTACTGTGTCTAAATCATGTTACTCCTGCGGCTTTGTACTTTTTAGAGACGTGGGAAGCGTTATTTGATTTTATAGCAATATTTTATTTTTCTCGTACACATACGCAGCGCTCAGAAGCAAAGAACACACTGTTACAAATATACTGCTGTATAAAGGAGACACCACTCACCGGTACAGCTGACGACCACAAAAGTATACAAATGGCATGGAAATATGTCTTCAGCTACCGCACTTATATATATATATATGTATATATATAAATAGCGCTGAAAAATATAACGACTAACAGCGGCGTCAATACATGGTGTTATTTACGTTATAACCATGGCAAGTATTCTTTATCTGTGTCTGAAGCATGTTATCACAACGTAGCAGATTTTAGAAAACGTCTTACAAATCACTTCGTTAAGCTGTGAAATAAAATATGTATAGCTTTATGTATGGGAAAAGTAACTGTTAGAATTGTCACATCTGCATGTAAATTATTGTAAAATATTTTTCGAAAATCTTGTTAAGTTTTCTTGAAATGAAAAAGATTTTTTTTTGGAAATAACGATGTTTTAATAAGTTATTACATTAAAAATGATTAAGACATTTTTCTCTCAAGACCTCGCTGTTAAGAGCCGCCCAAGTCTCTTCACTCTTCACTCATTAAGACATTTTTGGGCTCTACGTCAATTTGTATCAAACCAACCAATAGAGGACAAAAATGTGACCAGTTAACTGTTATATTACATATCATTACATTGGTTTGTGGGTTGTGTAGTATTGATTTTTATGCGTTCTTGAAAATTCAGTTGTAAATACGTATTTACACGGCATATGAAAGTTAAACGTAGAAAAATTATAAAAAAAAAAAAAATATATATACAAATAA
Organism: Clitarchus hookeri; assembly: GCA_002778355.1. Taxonomy (NCBI): domain Eukaryota; kingdom Metazoa; phylum Arthropoda; class Insecta; order Phasmatodea; family Phasmatidae; genus Clitarchus; species Clitarchus hookeri. Next base: position 212,626 of record NQII01003890.1, on the reverse strand, counting down.
AAAAAATTATGATCTAAAAATGGCGCTGTTTGGTGTATCTGAATACAAAATGTAAACCATAGAGTTGAATAATTTAAAATTATTTAGTGTATTAGAAACACGAAATTACTTTTATGCTGGTGAATATTAGTGTAACACATATATATTTGGCTTAACAAGTACTCTAAAATCAGCTGATGAAGCCGGGTTTTAATAGTTTTCACAATATGTATTAACACGCGGGTAGTGAAAATAGTGTCAATGTATGAAAACTGGGCAGTGATACTTTCTTCGTAGTATTTTATTCGAAAGTAACTCTGGCGTGGGCGGAAAATGTGAAACTGTTTTCTACTTCGGCTCAGTGCAGACTTTCTCGGCTGAAGTCCATAAATAACTTTGTCTTCATATATTGTGCGAGCTTACCTAAGCAGTTTTTTAAGATCACCAACAATTAGACTATGAATATCGCAAAAAATGGTACAGACGAAGGAATAAAATTTGTTATTTATATTTATCGCAGGCCAATGTAATTTAAGAAACCATTGTAGCGTCCCAGGGGCAAAATACAGGTGTCAGTAACTAATTTTCAGTGCTGCAATAGATAGCTAAAATTTATATTTGTTTAATTTTATTTAAGGTGTAATCACTCTTGTCTGAAACGCGTTTTACGAAATCAGGAGCATGGGATGGTTTCATCGCAAACTTTAAATGTGAGGGTGTTTATAAAGAAATTGATTAAACCATTCCTTATGTTTTGATTTTGGAAAAGGTGTTTCAGATAAAAGCGAACGCTGAGTTAATATTACAGAAAGAACATTTTACAATTTGTACTACTTTTATTGCCAGTTGCATAAGGAAATTAGCTTTGAAGTGAATAGCGTTACTTCCATGTTGCGTAGTCCCCTTCACTGGAAAAAGTAGACTGTTGTGTTAAAAGTATTAATGTTTCTACAACAGTAATTTTTTGATATCTCTGAACTCTCAAAAAATAATTTTGCTGTTAATGTTATATAATGTTAAGCTAACAATGTAAATGTAACGTTGAGTACTTTTATAACAATGTTATCTTCTCACTGTACTGTAAGCATTAAAGAGGTGTTTATATTGCGGCAAAATCAATTTAGTGTTGAATTGAAGTTAACACTTGTGTTAAAAAAGTCTCTTGTATTTTCTTTGCTTTAAAAAAACCATTCCGATGTAAATTAAATGAAGAAAAGTTATTTCGTCTCAAAAATAATTTTACCAACGAAAAACAAAATGACAGCTGGAGGGGAATCAAACCCGTAACTTCAGTACTTAGTGTTCTCCACTTTACGAAAAATAACGTCCTACCAACTGCCCTGTTCTAACATGCCTGACTGCATTTCATGTTGTGGATATTCAGTGCATTATAACGACAAACTGTAGTTCTCTTTCGTGTGGAAATAAATTATGCCCTATGCATATTTGGCACACGTAAACTGATTTGTAAGGCTAGAGAGCGGGTCTTAGCTAACATTACAGTTATCACACTATGTTTTAAAATTTAAATATTGTGGTTTCTATTTAAGAGGTTATCGCTGTTCACTAATATCCGCCATTTTACAACGCCAGGTCAGTGTAAACTTGTGTTTTTTGGACATTACTTAAATGTTGGAGTAATATAAAATATTTTGTTATTCTGTTATTTTTAGCGTATTACAACACTTGGTTGCGCAAAACTACCTAGTGGCTTTATTAACATTAACACTTAAACTGTATATTTGCATTACAGTAATATAAGACATTCTGATTGGTAATATTTATTAACTTTGTTACAACATTATTAATTTTACTTCAACATTAACGTTTAAATAAATTCATCAATAGCTTTTTTTGACTGCAACAAAACTATAGTTGTTCTGTGTTGCAGCTCTGGAATAGCCTGCTTATCACATCTCTTCTCTAAAACGGCAGACAACGTCGAAACATTCGCAAACTAAAATAATGTGCACTTCTGCGAATATGGATCTTTGGTGGTCGTGCAGTGCATGACATCATGCTGGATATCTGTAATTTGGCCGAAAATAGTTTGGCAGTATTTTCTGCCAACTCCTGTTCGCACGTACGCCTGTTCGGTCAAATAACTTTTCGGAAAAATGTTGACGCCCCCCCCCCCNTCAATCTGCGGAAAGGCTAGACAGGTGTTGGTCCACAGCTAGTCAGCCTACAGCAGAATTCTGTTAATTATAGATTTCCAGTCGTCCATGATGCTTATGTCATGTGTAAACACATACGATTCATAACATTTTGAAACCTTTGAATAACATACGCTTTCAAAATAATCTGTCAGAGCACACTTCGACATTTACAGACACACCCTGGAATGTACTATGTAAAAACTATAAAAAACAGCTCGATAAATAATATTTATTAACACCTTTAAATAAGTATGCTAAGTCTCAAGCTGTGAAGCATATCGATCATATTTCAGATGCCAGTTAAAACTATTAGTCTATTTTAAATCAAAACTTGCGGAGGAGCTCTTGAAACATAAACTATCGCAACTCAGTGAGAAGGTTTATATCATGCGCAGCTATTTTACAGTGTTTTAAAATGTTCTAATTGCCAGTAATTTGTAACAGGAACAAATCATGAAGTTTCCGAGCACTCAAAGTCCAGATCAAGAGTCGCCAGGTACAGCAAATNCTGTTTTCTACTTCGGCTCAGTGCAGACTTTCTCGGCTGAAGTCCATAAATAACTTTGTCTTCATATATTGTGCGAGCTTACCTAAGCAGTTTTTTAAGATCACCAACAATTAGACTATGAATATCGCAAAAAAATGGTACAGACGAAGGAATAAAATTTGTTATTTATATTTATCGCAGGCCAATGTAATTTAAGAAACCATTGTAGCGTCCCAGGGGCAAAATACAGGTGTCAGTAACTAATTTTCAGTGCTGCAATAGATAGCTAAAATTTATATTTGTTTAATTTTATTTAAGGTGTAATCACTCTTGTCTGAAACGCGTTTTACGAAATCAGGAGCATGGGATGGTTTCATCGCAAACTTCAAATGTGAGGGTGTTTATAAATAAATTGATTAAACCATTCCTTATGTTTTGATTTTGGAAAAGGTGTTTGAGATAAAAGCGAACGCTGAGTTAATATTACAGAAAGAACATTTTACAATTTGTACTACTTTTATTGCCAGATGCATGAGTAAATTAGCTTTGAAGTGAATAGCGTTACTTCCATGTTGCGTAGTCCCCTTCACTGGAAAAAGTAGACTGTTGTGTTAAAAGTATTAAGTTTTTCTACAACAGTAATTTTTTGATATCTCTGAAGTCTCAAAAAATAATTTTGCTGTTAATGTTATATAATGTTAAGCTAACAATGCAAATGTAACGTTGAGTACTTTTATAACAGTGTTATCTTCTCACTGTACTGTAAGCATTAAAGCGGTGTTTATATTGCGGCAAAATCAATTTAGTGTTGAATTGAAGTTCACACTTGTGTTAAAAAAGTCTCTTGTATTTTCTTTGCTTTAAAAAAACATTCCGATGTAAATTAAATGAAGAAAAGATATTTCGTCTCAAAAATAATTTTACCAACGAAAAACAAAATTAAAGCTGGAGGGGAATCAAACCCGTAACTTCAGTACTTAGTGTTCTCCACTTTACGAAAAATAACGTCCCACCAACTGCCCTGTTCTAACATGCCTGACTGCATTTCATGTTGTGGATATTCAGTGCATTATGACGACAAACTGTAGTTCTCTTTCGTGTGGAAATGAATTATGCCCTATGCATATTTGGCACACGTAAACTGATTTGTAAGGCTAGAGAGCTGGTCTTAGCTAAAATTACAGTTATCACACTATGTTTTAAAATTTAAATGTTGTGGTTTCTTTTTAAGAGGTTATCGCTGTTCACTAATATCCGCCATTTTACAACGCCAGGTCAGTGTAAACTTGTGTTTTTTGGACATTACTTAAATGTTGGAGTAATATAAAATATTTTGTTATTCTGTTATTTTTAGCGTATTACAACACTTGGTTGCGCAAAACTACCTAGTGGCTTTATTAACATTAACACTTAAACTGTATATTTGCATTACAGTAATATAAGACATTCTGATTGGTAATATTTGTTAACTTTGTTACATCATTATTAATTTTACTTCAACATTAACGTTTAAATAAATTCATCAATAGCTTTTTTTGACTGCAACAAAACTATAGTTGTTCTGTGTTGCAGCTCTGGAATAGCCTGCTTATCACATCTCTTCTCTAAAACGGCAGAAAACGTCGAAACATTAATGTGCACTTCTGCGAATATGGATCTTTGGTGGCCGTGCAGTGCATGACATCACGCTGGATATCTGTCATTTGGCCGAAAATAGTTTGGCAGTATTTTCTGCCAACTCCTGTTCGAACGTACGCCTGTTCGGTCAAATAACTTTTCGGCAAAATGTCGCCCCTCCTCCCCCCACAACAGGCTCAATCTGCGGAAAGGCTAGACAGGTGTTGGTCCACAGCTAGTCAGCCTACAGCAGAATTCTGTTAATTATAGATTTCCAGTCGTCCATAATGTTTATGTCATGTGTAAACACATACGATTCATAACATTTTGAAACCTTTGAATAACATACGCTTTCAAAATAATCTGTCAGAGCACACTTCGACATTTACAGACACACCCTGGAATGTACTATGTAAAAACTATAAAAAACAGCTCGATAAATAATATTAATTAACACATTTAAACAAGTATGCTAAGTCTCAAGCTGTGAAGCATATCGATCATATTTCAGATGCCAGTTAAAACTATTACTCTATTTTAAATCAAAACTTGCGGAGGAGCTCTTGAAACATAAACTATCGCAACTCAGTGAGAAGGTTTAAATCATGCGCAGCTATTTTACAGTGTTTTAAAATGTTCTAATTGCCAGCAATTTGTAACAGGAACAAATCATGAAGTTTCCGAGCACTCAAAGTCCAGATCAAGAGTCGCCAGGTACAGCAAATCTCTAACGGCGCTCGTAACATACGGAACTTTCATCAATAAAACACATGCCGTAAGGGCGAAGTAACTTGTTCTGGGCATTATAATGCAGTTAACAACTAGTGCCTCTCCCTTACGATAAGCGCATTATCTAGCAGCGAATCTAAATTAATGCGCTCTAACGTAAGACACGCACAACTGTTAAACTTCTGGCAAGTTAATTATTTTATGAGGGTTCTTACTGCCTAATGAACCGACAGAAATTTCCTCCTTAAACTGGAGTGGCCTTAAGCGCAGCAGTCATCATAGAAGACATCTTTGCAATGTATAATACCAAACAGGCCACGTACACTTTGATGAATTTGAGTTGGTGGTGTGAAAATGTAGCATGAGAGTCAATGTTAATTACTTTACTTTGCAAAGTATGAATGTCGAATTAGTAGAATGCACTAAAAAATAACGGCGTGAAGTAGTTGAGTTCATGTCAATTGGTAGACTAGAAATCAATCTGTAAAACTGTGTCACTTAAATAATCAACAGTATTAAACTGCCTTCTCCAGTGTAATTCGCCTGGTTAAATTTTCACAGTTTGTTTTCTTTCTAATTTTGTCTTACATATATTAAGAAGTATGCGTCATCGTATTTCCGCTCTTGACACAATATCGGGTTACGTTATATACTTTTTTTTCTTAAAGTGTAGTTTATATACTTTATTTATCACTCACTTTAAACTGATAATAACCACGTAGTTTCAANAAATTGGTAGACTAGAAATCAATCTGTAAAACTGTGTCACTTAAATAATCAACAGTATTAAACTGCCTTCTCCAGTATAATTCGCCTGGTTACATTTTCACAGTTTGTTTTCTTTCTAATTTTGTCTTACATATATTAAGAAGTATGCGTCATTGTATTTCCGCTCTTGACACAATATCGGGTTACGTTATATATTTTTTTTTCTTAAAGTGTAGTTTATATACTTTATTTATCACTCACTTTAAACTGATAATAACCACGTAGTTTCAACCATAAAAAACCAAGATTTTAGTCTCAAAAATGGCATTCAGATTGAGCTGACGAAACTCAGTAACGATAAAACAACCGCTGCATCTCTTGGTTTTTAGAATGGTTACATGTCAGGTATTGGCAATGTTTAGTGTATTAATAAAATGTGACTGCAATATTGCATTTATTCCCAACGTGCAGTGTGAAATTCGAGATTAAAAACCCCGCAGTACCAAATATACACGTGGTATGGCGGACAACAGTTTCAAGAATTAGTCGGAATTTCGAAGTAAAAAAACGTTCTACACATGGGCAGCAACGGTAGAAACCACATTTCTGAAGAATGCATCGCTATCGGCAGTCGTGCAAGCTACACCACGTGATTTGATACCTCGTAGCACTTGCCTTGACTTTAGTTACGACAATGTTATTGTTCTTCACAAACTCAACTGGCGAGAGAAGGGCATCTTGTTGTAGACATACCTACTGCTAATGACGAAATTACACCTTACTATACATTCCGAACTAGCGTCTTCAAATTATCCTTGCAAACTAGTATAACAAGCCGGTATCACAGCATATATTCTCCCTGGACAATCCAGTTTCTGCACAAAGTGCATGCTCACCTATAATAAGACTATTAATTTTAAAAAAGGTACGAAAGTGCAGCAATGCTTAACAATCACGTCTGGATGTAAAACAAAAAGTTTCTGAGTGAGTAGGAGAGTGAGGAGATTTGAGTGGATCTAAACATCGTTGCCTTGAGAAGGTAAAGTGAGGTGGAGCAGCGCCGGAATGAAAGGGCTGGGGAAATGGGAGATCCCCGAGTAAACCCGCCGAACAGTGGCATGGTCCGGCAAGATTCCCACTTACGGAAATCCGGGAGTGACCCAGCCGGAGATGACTTGGCCGGGGATTTAACCCAGTTTGCCAAGGTGGGAGGTGAGTAGTCTAACCACTACACCACCGCAGCACCAAAGTTTCTGAGATCAATCTGGCTTTCGAGTGTGTAGGTTTTCTCAGGGTACCGCACCGGAAAGTGTCACCCTGAGATCAAACCCATCGCAAAAGAGTGTCGCATTTTGCGATTAAGAGCTAAATTCACTAGAGTGAATTGAGTTGAGGGATATGTAAGAATTGGAAAGAAAGAACAATCAGGACTGTCCTCTGAGTCCGACCGTAAGCGAAGACAAGGAGGGCAGGCAGTACTGACTCCCCGCCTCTACGTGGCTGGGTGGATAAACGGGCTACGAGGTAATCAGTCCACGTAATAAAGGGAACGGCGGAGTGTTGGTTGGTCTGCTCGTAATTTCAGTTCGGGGACGATACGCATACACATCTGAACAGATGGGAGGTTATACCAGACACTTTAAGGGAAGAACCTCTTATAATCTGTGCTGATTTGAACGCAAAATCTGAACTCTGGCATTCTCCTGTCACGGACAAGGCGGGAGATTTGGTGAGCCAATTCTTGCTCACCAATGGTATGGATGTGGCAAATTTGGAAGGAGAACTTCCCAAATACGTCTCGCAGGCGCACGATACACAGTCATATTTGTACATAACTGTAATGAACAGAAAGGCATGTAATAGTGTACAACACTGGACAGTAGTCGTTGAGAGCTCTAGTGATCACAGGATGATCATATTCGAGATGCATGATGAAGGTGTCCGAGAGCCTGAACAGTTTGAAAAGGAGGTTCGCTATATACATAATATGGCTGACTGGCCGACCTTTGACTGGGCCCTGCTGAATAAGCTGCGTTCGTATGATGTCAATATGGGAACCCTGGACGACCGTGTCGAAAAATTTACTCGGATTATACAGGAGACAGGTGAAGAAAATCTGCGGAAAACTTGCAAGGGACTTCCAAATCTTTCTTCGTGGGATGAATAATTGGAGCGAGAGCGGAAAGTCCTTAGAAGAGAAGGAAGGCAGCTTCACAAGCTTCGAGGAGAAGAAAGGAAACAATTCTCTAGCAGTTACAAGGTGAAGAAGCAGGCTTTCTTCGATAGGGTCCAGAAAAAGAATACCAAATCATGGAGGACTTCGTTACCAGGATAGGTAATGAGGACCCATTTGGTCTCGTATATAAACTAGCAGCCAACAAATTAAAAAGAACGGCGCCACCACCATGTATGAAAGTTAATGGGAATCTGATAACAGATAAAGAAAGATCAATGGAAGTTTTGCTGCCTGATGACTCCCTGGAGGAATAGGGGGAGGATCACGTCGCTAAAAGAAAGTCTATGGCTGCGATTCCCGAAGAGCAGGATGCCCCTGAGTTCAGTTTGGAGGAACTCACAGCAACAGTTTATAAAATGAAAAATTGTAAGGCTCCTGGAGTCGATGGCGTAATAACTGAGATCTTGAAGAGATGTTACTCTCGCATCAAGACTATATTGCTAGGCATTGTGAATGACTGTCTCCNATAGGGGGAGGATCACGTCGCTAAAAGAAAGTCTATGGCCGCGATTCCCGAAGAGCAGGATGCCCCTGAGTTCAGTTTGGAGGAACTCACAGCAACAGTTTATAAAATGAAAAATTGTAAGGCTCCTGGAGTCGATGGGGTAATAACTGAGATCTTGAAGAGATGTTACTCTCGCATCAAGACTATATTGCTAGGCATTGTGAATGGCTGTCTCCAAACCAGAGTGTTTCCCTCCCCTAGAAACTAGGGTGCCTCAGAATTCTGCACAAAGGAAACAAAAAAACTGGATGACACCAAGGTCATGTAGGCCGTTGACGCTACTTCCGGTGCTGGGCAAGGTCTTCGAAAAATTGGTTAATCAGAGACTCATAATGGCCATGGAAGCCGAAGGAACACTGAATGTACGCCAGTATGGATTCAGGAGAGGAATGGAAACGGATTTTGCTCTTCATGATGTGATGAGCAAGATCTGGGAATCCGCAATATATATGGCATCCTGGATATATATGGCACGTTCGACAATGCCTGGTGGCCGGAGGTGATGTTCAGGCTTAAAGTGAAAAAGTGCCCTGCTAATATCTACATGGTCATCCAGGATTTCTTAACTAATAGATGGAGTAGTTACTCAAACAAAAATGCACAAGTGCAAAAGATATTGACGAAGGGATGTCCCCAGGTGTCGGTTCTAGGACCGATCCTATGGAACATCGTCTTTGATGGATTCTTGGAGTTAGGGCTCCTGCAGGGGTGCACAGTCTTCGGGTATGCTGACGATGGACTGATTTTGGTGTCTGGCAACTCCAGGAAAGAGCTTGAAACTAAAGCAAACATTATTATGGAAAAGGCATGGAACTGATCTAGAGCCACGAAGCTCAAGTTCTACATTGAAAAGACCAAGACAATGTTAGTGAAAGGAAAGCTAGAAAGATACCCGTCTGTGCGCTTCGGAGGATGATGTATTAAATATGTGCAAGAGTTCAGGTAACTTGGAGTCATCATGGATGATAAGATGAGTTGCCTGAAACAGGTCGAATATGTGTCATGGAAGGCAGTGGTGGTGTTTTAAAAGCTCAGAAGTCTTGCAAATACCAGCTGGGGACTAAATTATAGTACCCTTCGTACTATATACAAGGCCGTCTTCGAGACCATTATTTCTTATGGTGCTGTTATGTGGCACAATCAATCTGAACTTTCGTGGTATAAAAGGAAACTAATTAGTGCACAGAGAGTGGCACTGCTGACAGTTACATGCGCATATAAAACTGTTCCCAATGAGTCTCTTCTGGTGGTTGCTGGAGTGCTGCCTGTGGACATGTTGGTCAGATACAGGGGCCTGGTGGTGGAGAGGACGCGAGCTCGCAGGCTGTCAAAGGAAGATAAGGAATAAGTTTACAACGAACTAATTGAAGAGTGGCAAGAGAGATGGATAAACTCTGACAAAGTTCTTCCAGACATCAGGACAAGATTGCACTGTAAATGGATTAAGACTAATCATTATAGCATGCAGATATTTACTGGTCATGGAAACGTCAAGGCAAAGCTTTACAGCGTGCGGCTTGTGCGATCTCCGTTGTGCGAGGTCTGCGGTGTCGATGACACCGCACAGCATGTGATCACGGACTGTCTCAAGATGGAAGATCTGAGAAACTGGCTTGAGGAGAAGATGGAAGAAATGGGCATTCACATGGGAATTGAAACTTTTATGGAAGATAAACATATGCATAAATTATGGAATGAATTCACCACAAAAATTGGCAGGAGATTGGAAGATTTCGATAAATGGAATCGGCGAACTTCTGATGACCCATAATGGGATACTCAGGTAAAGGCTTATAAAAGTGATAAGTCAGAGTATTCTTTATCGGCGAGGACAGGTTTTTAATATGAGAAAACCGATAGAATACAGAGTTACAGTACCAAGAAAAGTGAACGGCCTGAAGAGACAAGAGGAGAAAGTAGCATGCACTGTCTTACTTATCTGAGTACAGTTGCAGTGCGGGAGGATGGAGGGTGTGTTAGCCTTTGGGCCTTAAAAACCTGGCCTTCGAGTGTGATGGGCAAGGTCTTAGAACGTCTAGTCAAAAGAAGGCAAATGGAATACCTTGACATGGTCCAAGATATCAATGCGAAACAATATGGTTTTGTAAGGGGCAACAAGTACTGAGAAAGCAATCCTAGACATGGTTTATTAGGTGAAAGATTATGAACATGACTACGTTCTGGCAATCTCCCTGGATATCTCGGGGGCATTCGATAACGCCTGGTGGCCTCAGATTCTCTGGCAACTTCGGTTACTGGAGTGCCCAAAAACCTGAATATTTTGATCAAGGACTTCCTTACCCGAAGGACTTGTGAAATTCACATAGGGGAGCACAGGGAAGAAAAAGAACTGACAAAAAGATGCCCGCAAGGTTCGGTTCTGGGGCCTATACTCTGGAACATAATCTTTAAAGGTTTGCTTAGACTTGATCTCCCGGATGGCTGTGTGATTTATGGATATGCTGATGATGGCAATCGCCCTTGAGGCGATAAAGACATGGGCAGTAAACTTCAAGCTGAAATTTGCTGTAGAAATGATGAACATCATCATCCTGAAGGGAAACCTCCAGCGAAAGCCGGTGATTCGTTTTAAAGGGCAAGTTGTGAAACTCGTCCAACAGATGAAGTACCTGGGCATGATCCTGCAGACCCGTCTCGCTTTCCATGAGCACATTAGCTATTCTGTAAACAAGGCAGTGGTCATGTTCTACAAGTTCCGAGCCATGGCTCCGGCAAACTGGGGCTCGGCTACCACACACTCAAGCTCATGTACTGTCTTCCTAGCTTTGGTGTCATATGCCTGTGGTATATGGTACCTGGAGGTGAGCAAGGTACACGTTCGACGCAAAATGATCAGCGCTCAAGGGGCAGCACTCCTGGGTGTTACGAGAGCTTATAGGACAACATCGAACGATGCCCTGCAAGTAATTGCAGGTGAGATCCCACTCGATCTGTTTATTAGGGAAAGAGGTGAACTAAGCGGATGAAAACAGGCTGACTCTGTCACACCCGAGGAAGCCAGAAGAGTCAAAGAAAGAACTATGGATGACTGGCAGAATCGGTGGGATGCATCAGACTAGGGCAGGCTAACGCACGAGATTTTTCTTGATGTCCGGCTGAGGCTGCGGGCCGGGTGGCTTTCAATAGGTCACATTTGGGGCGCAGTTCTTGATGGGACATAGAAATTTCAAGGCTAAGCTGTTCTCTTTCGCTCTCGCGGACGACCCGGACTATGTGGTGTGTGGAGTGCCTGACACTTCCTCCCACCTGCTCTTTGACTGCCCAAAGATTGAGGACCTTAGGTCCTCTTTCGAGGGTAGGAACTGACCTCTCACTTTAAGGAGAATGCTGTTATCAAGGGTCCTGGCTCCTTGTGTGCTAGAATACCTAATGGCAGTAAGAAAGCGAAATGAAAGCCTTGACTTGTGGTGGCTGAGTCATAGTCTGAGTAGAACACTGGACATGGACAACTTGGATATATCTGAAAATCAAGATGTCTGAACACCTCTTCCCGGTTGTAGTACTGGAGAAGAGTGTGTCAGAACAACCTACACCTGAATCAACTCCAGAAGCGGAGAATAAATCACCTATTGTGACACAACAACAAGTTATACAAATGGTATGCTCTGTCCTCCATCTTATAGACCTGAACGAACAGCAAGAATCTAGAAATGGAAAAGAGGAACCAACTTCAGAGGAGAGAGAATGGCCGTGCTCGTGGGATCCGGTCCTCTTTGTGAGAGAGGGATTTAACAACTTGGGTAGGAATTTCAGCAAAATGCTGAGAGACCAGAGAAGAAGAGCGGTATGCAATCTAAACAGAGAAAGAATTGCTGAGACACTGAACATCCAAGAAAGAAAGCAGAAGGAAAACGAAGAGAGTGGTGGAGAAAGTGAGAGAGAAGTTTCCATTCTGCAAAAATAGTGAGGCAAAGTGAATCGGTAGCTCCCTCTGAGAAGTTCATCAACATCCAATGGCCGTCAAACAGGAACACCATTAATGCGGCAGTGCAAACCTGGCCCATGGGAGCCAACCCCAAGGAACCTTGGGAGCTGTACGACCAAATGGTTCGTGGCTTCCAACTCTCACGCTTAGAGGACCCGACGATACTGATGGCAGCTATTGCCCTCCTAGTTAGATCGATGGACAGGGGACAAAAGGTGCTCTTCCCCAGAATGGAGTGTGTGGACAGACTTGTCGTCACCCAGGCAGGTCTGCCCATGGATCAAACATGGGTCAAACTTTTCCCACCTCCTCCAGTAGCACTCTTTCAGCAAGCTGTTGAACGCTACTGGAGGAGGTGGGAAAAGTTTGACCCGTCATCGATCTATACGGATGCCATCCGTACATACGGGAGGCTTACCTTCGACTACAGCAAGCCATTCACGGGGTACACTGTGTCAAGGTATTAGTCCTTCACCCCGGACGGCAAACGTAAAATCACTGGACTAAACAACACCTGATTGACTTTTTCCTGGGTATACTAAGCACTACCTAGGAAACCTGACGACAACCCAGCAATAAAAAAAATGGAATAAGAATACGGATAACTAAAGGATAATTAATGTTCAAGGAGTCATTGTATATGTTTATATGAGTGTGTTATGTTAGTAGGATGNATAACCCAGCAATAAAAAAAATGGAATAAGAACACGGATAACTAAAGGATAATTAATGTTCAAGGAGTCATTGTATATGTTTATATGAGTGTGTTATGTTAGTAGGATGGGTCTGACTGGCCAGACTAGGATCCCGACGAGGCCCTGGCATGCGTGTGCTTGGCGCGATGCTGCACATGCCCAGGGAAACTCTCCATATCTCTGCCACGATGATCGCACCTACTGGGAACAGGAAGAAGACTAGCAGGAAAGACGGAAGAAAGATGACGGGAGTGATCAGTGGGCGGTGGCAGAGAATCGCTATGAGGCCCTTGGCAAGTGGAGTGCGTCATTGCATCAGTGGCTCAACCTGGGGAAACTCTTCCTGCCCGTCTGGAAACTGGTCATGACTTGTTTCCTACCGACATCCATGAATGCGACGGTTCAGAAAGTTTGCAGTGTGGTATAGTTTTATGCTCTTTGCGCTCGGTGGGCGAGGAGGCGGGGAACAATACTGGTTTACCGTTTGTCCCCCAAATATAAGTCCAGTCCCTCACTCGAGCGGACTGGCCGTGTTTGTGCTAAGGTTATGCCGCCATGCTTAATTTCACNTATAAGTCCAGTCCCTCACTCGAGCGGACTGGCCGTGTTTGTGCTAAGGTTATGCCGCCATGCTTAATTTCACGTGAAAGAAGGATTCGCACAGTACGCGTTAGGTATGCATGATTAAAATCACTAGGTTTTCCAATTAGATTCTGTTCAGCCAGCATGGCGGATTTCAAAAACGCAAGTTCCCGGTGTTACCCTGCGATACAAAAGAGCCAATTTAGCTTTTTGTNCAGCATGGCGGATTTCAAAAACGCAAGTTCCCGGTGTTACCCTGCGATACAAAAGAGCCAATTTAGCTTTTTGTTTATGGGAGATTAACGTACAGTAGAAAAAAGTGCTTCTGGTATAACCTTTTAATAGGTATCGGCCACCAGGAAGGGAGGTTTGGTGAGGCCAGCGTCGGTTCCACCGGGAACTTGTTGTTGGCCTTCGTAGTGGTATCTTTGTCCGTACCAACTGTTCAAAGCATGGTCAACGCGAAAACTAAACACTAAGCTTCTGTTTCATTTGGCCATATTCCTAAGGTAACATTGAAATTTAAACCTTTGAACATCTTTTTGGGAAATATGATGTTTTGATGTTTTTTTAATATGGAGCCGCGTGTGGTTTTTTTTTATTTGGGGACGTGTTCCTTTTAAAAGTTCGCCCTATAAATTTTAAAAATTTAAGTTCATGTTTACTGCCAATCGCATGGATGATGAGTGAATTACCGCATATAATATCAAAAAGCCTACCCATGATAACATCTGAAGTTGGTATTTTGGTTTCCGGTGTAAAAAATTTTATAATTTAACTCTGGTTTTTTATAACATCATAAATTACCTTTTTAATAAAGCGGGCTTGATTAAAAATTAATGGCCAGGAATCGGGTGCATTTTTGAACAAATTTTTCTTTCCACTTGTTCTTGACCAGCAACGATGTCTATGAGGCCTTGCAGTCATTGCCACGTCATCAGAACGGAACTCTAAATCGCAGCGCTTAGATGATTTCATACTACAATGCTGCGAAAACGCATTGGGCAAATTAAACTCGCTGACGATAACGTTCAAAATTGGGAAACAATTTTCATTTTAAAATTAAGCTCAAATCATTGACCAACAATCAAAAAGTATTTAATTGATGTTTATCCAAGTTTTAACACACACTGTTTGTGTACACACGCCAAAATGGCACGGTCATTGCGCGATGTCCTGAATTGTACTTTACATTATATTAATGGTGTTTAAAAGTACTTGCGCGTGACGTGACTAACACTGCGATTCCTCTTTGTGGCCGCTAACACGTGAGTTGCATTCGACAATCGTTCGAAACCGATTTACAGAGTATTTGTGTCATTATGCAGCGTCCAGCAGCGATTGCTGGCACTTCTGGGAAAACCAGCACCGATTATAGCGTTGTGTTCCCTGCAACAGCGAACCGTTACACTGAAGTGTTGGTTGTACTGCAGTTAATTATGCGCNCGATTATAGCGTTGTGTTCCCTGCAACAGCGAACCGTTACACTGAAGTGTTGGTTGTACTGCAGTTAATTATGCGCATAAAGACTGAACTTGAAGGGAATGCGTTTTATTTTAGGTTTCGAATTACATGAGTTTCCAGATGTTGCTCGAATCCCGAATCATGAAGTTGACATGTCTCGAAGATAAGCTCTATAAGGGACACATATGTTACGTTTGATTTCAATGCACATACACAAGAAAGCTGGTATAGTATATTCACGGTTTCTCCACACTTCATAAATAAAACCTTTGAAAAAACACCACAAGCATGATGTGTTTGGTATTTCCTAATTATGCCATTTATCTTAAGCGTTTTGTACTTGCGTTCATAAAAGTACATTATTTTTTGGTTTAATTTAAATTGTATTTACGTTTTATCTAATGATTATCATTTTTCATTTCTAATTAATATATATATAACAGTGAGAATATAAGTGTGTTGGTAATACCTAGTAATANATGATTATCATTTTTCATTTCTAATTAATATATATATAACAGTGAGAATATAAGTGTGTTGGTAATACCTAGTAATAAATAGTTATTATGTAAAAAATATTATTACACTGAGCGCGCACAAATGCAATACTTTGTACCTTTGGTGCCATTTTAGAGGCGCGGCCAAGGTTTGTTTGCACGAAGCGGAGAGAGGAGAGATATTCTGGAAGGTGAACTTTATCAGGGCTTCAGAAAAGTGTGAAGTAACAGTGAATGAAGTATATCAATGTCATTTGGCTGCGATAAGCAAAACATCTCTAAAATTCACAACTTAATTTAGGGACGTACTTCGCTGTTTGAACGCATTTTTTGATTCAGAACAGGCCAAGTGGAAACACGCTGGACTTGCATTCAAACGTACCCTCGTTTCATTCCAAGTCCAACGTCCTTATTTCGGTTATTCGTGGTTATTCGAAACCATGTCAGGTGAGTGCAGGTATTGATCCATAAAATGTCCATTTCTAATCCTCCAAGCCATTGGTTTCGTCTCTAATGAATCTGTATCGATGATACGTTCAACAACACGTATATACCTATCACGTTAACTCTCCTAGTAATTTCAAAATAATTGTTTGAAAATTATTTGAATTACATCAATAAAAACTAAACAAATAAACCGCTTAGAAAAAATTTGGCTAGAGAAAGCTGTAAGATTGTGATGTCACCGAAACGTCATTTCCGCCGCCATGTTTGTCTGACCAAGTTGGATGGTCCCACTTTTCATTGCACAATATCGGAAAAATTCCAAGTATTTTTTATGTTTAACGAGTTCAACCACTCAGAACCCTGCACATTANCGATTATAGCGTTGTGTTCCCTGCAACAGCGAACCGTTACACTGAAGTGTTGGTTGTACTGCAGTTAATTATGCGCGTAAAGACTGAACTTGAAGGGAATGCGTTTTATTTTAGGTTTCGAATTACATGAGTTTCCAGATGTTGCTCGAATCCCGAATCATGAAGTTGACATGTCTCGAAGATAAGCTCTATAAGGGACACATATGTTACGTTTGATTTCAATGCACATACACAAGAAAGCTGGTATAGTATATTCACGGTTTCTCCACACTTCATAAATAAAACCTTTGAAAAAACACCACAAGCATGATGTGTTTGGTATTTCCTAACTATGCCATTTATCTTAAGCGTTTTGTACTTGCGTTCATAAAAGTACATTATTTTTTGGTTTAATTTAAATTGTATTTACGTTTTATCTAAAGATTATAATTTTTCATTTCTAATTAATATATATATATAACAGTGAGAATATAAGTGTGTTGGTAATACCTAGTAATAAATAGTTATTATGTAAAAAATATTATTACACTGAGCGCGCACAAATGCATTAATTTGTACCTTTGGTACCATTTTAGAGGCGCGGCCAAGGTTTGTTTGCACGAAGCGGAGAGAGGAGAGATATTCTGGAAGGTGAACTTTATCAGGGCTTCAGAAAAGTGTGAAGTAACAGTGAATGAAGTATATCAATGTCATTTGGCTGCGATAAGCAAAACATCTCTAAAATTCACAACTTAATTTAGGGACGTACTTCGCTGTTTGAACGCATTTTTTGATTCAGAACAGGCCAAGTGGAAACACGCTGGACTTGCATTCAAACGTACCCTCGTTTCATTCCAAGTCCAACGTCCTTATTTCGGTTATTCGTGGTTATTCGAAACCATCTCAGGTGAGTGCAGGTATTGATCCATAAAATTTCCATTTCTAATCCTCCAAGCCATTGGTTTCGTCTCTAATGAATCTGTATCGATGATACGTTCAACAATACGTATATACCTATCACCTTAACTCTCCTTAGTAATTTCAAAATAATTGTTTGAAAATTATTTGAATTACATCAATAAAAACTAAACAAATAAACTGCTTAGAAAAAATTTGGCTAGAGAAAGCTGTAAGATTGTGATGTCACCGAAACGTCATTTCCGCCGCCATGTTTGTCTGACCAAGTTGGATGGTCCCACTTTCCATTGCACAATATCGGAAAAATTCCAAGTATTTTTTATGTTTAACGAGTTCAACCACTCAGAACCCTGCACATTAAAAAACTGTTATTTTCAAGCCCACTAAACTTTACAATGACGACCAATTACTAGACGCAAAATAAGGTCATAGAAATAATTCATTTATAATGTATCTCAGAGTACGAATGCTACTAGAAGTACAAAAATGACAATACTAGTAAACGTAAAGTGCAATTATTGTCATCGTGCAGCGAATAACTACTCTATTTAAATTCAGCTAAAATTAATATTAAGTTTACAAGTGAAAATAAATACCCTTACAGTCTGCATGGCAACACAACAGCAGTATTTCGCTTTGAAAATTATGTTAAAGTAAAATTCAGATTAGGTCCATTAAATAAAAAAAATTGTCAGGGTGACATATTAACAACATGTTCAAATTTATTTGGCCATCTTTGTTTTATGTAAAATTTGAAGGCCCCGTTTCTTCTTGGAATTTTACCATCAAATAGGCTTTTAAAGAAAATATGAAGTGTACAAAGTAGCGATAAATAGCGTTAAGTTACACCGCGCCACAAGCAAAGGGAAGCGACTACAGAGATGTCTTGTGTTTAGCCAGGAAATTAGCTCCAAAGAATCGAATAAATTCTCTGTGGATGCGTTTGAGTGCGTTACTTCTATGGTGTTATTAACTGCGTTCTCTCTGTGGCAGCAGACAGAAAACGACAGCAATCTGAGAAGTTATTGTAAATGACTGTGAAGTTAAGCATAGGCATATATAGGCTTCTTCATCCTCTTCGAGTTTATATTTGATTGTCGTGTAACAGATAATTTCAGATTGGGATAAATGATAGGCTTCTTAAGTTATTACCTACCCTCCACAGCACTATTACAAACGTAGCATAGGCAATAATAGCAGTCTTCCAAATGAGCATACTGGGCTCTTTAAACGCTGGTACAATGAATACCTCCGAAGAATGATCATCGCCAATCCACTGGCGCAAAACATAGGCACATGAAAAACAATTACATCGTACCATTTTGATATTCTGATAGTTAATATTACACCTGAAATTAAAATATTACGCTACTTGTATTGCTAGCGTGAAAAACTTGTCACAAGGCTTAAATTATAATCGTTAAAATAACGTCGACTCATTGACATATATGATCTAACGAAAAGGATCCCTACATCCACGCGAAAGTGTACTATAGGTGTCCCTCGGATCTACTGCTCAGTTCCGGACATAAATACGGAATGGGCACACAGTTGGACTTTATAAGAGCTCTAACTCTGCAGGGGAGACTATAAACCAGGTGTCGGAACGTCTCCGGGAGATGGCTGACTATTCTCCCTGCAGCACCGTAACAAGTATAGTAACTGATGTGGGCCATTGCGATCTGGCGCACAGTGGCCGTTCCAGTTCATCCCAGAGATGTTGGATGAGGTTGAGGTCTTAGCTCTGGGCTGGTCAGTCCATTTCTGGAACCCTATTGTCCACAAACTACTCACGAGTAGACCGTGCTTTATAGCAGGGAGGATTGTCATGCCGAACACACTGTTATCATTTCTGAACTGGTATTCTAACGTAAGTAGGCAACCCGCAGTCACCAAAATGTCCTTTTAGCCTTTCGCCTTTATTATGACGAGAGGACCAAGTACCTTCCTTTAATATCATCTTCACACTATCACCCTACCTCTGCCGAGTTTTGCCTTGGGAACTATACAGGTTGACATGCAGCGTTCACCTGGCATTCGCCACACCCAAACACTCCCATCGTACTGCCACATGGTGTAGCGTGATTCATGATTCCAAACCACGCGTCTCCAGTCGGAAATATTCCAGTGGCGGCGCTATTTACATCACCGAACGCAGCGCTTTGCGTTCTCAGTCCAAGTGTGCGGTTTATGGGCAGGTGCCTGAGCTTTGAGCGCCAGTCCTCGTAACTCCCGGGGCAAAGCCATGGTACTAGCTGCATGATTAGCGACACTGCGGAATTCACGGGTGATGGTATAACCCAGTGACCTGCGATCTTCCTGCACCACCTTCTTCAATGCACGACGTTCCTTGTTTTCAATACACATTGCCAGCACGGTCGTCGTTTTGTTGTGGTTGTGCCTTACCGTACCCACTTCACAGTCGACGGTTGACATGAGCAACTTGAGAAGGGCGGGAATGGCCGTGCCGGATAACTTTCCGATGTGGCAACCAATAACTACATCAGGTTCTAAATCACTGAGCTCCATTAGTACACCCATCCTGCAAGTATCGCGTAGCACTGACCAACATCGAGTCCTCTGCCTTCTATTATAGCAGCAGCGGTGGTATTAGTGACATTTAGGCGTGATTATACTTTAACAGATACTGCACATCATATAGTGTGTATATATATATGACATTTTTCTAGAATGAGGCGTGGATTAATATACTGAAACGCATCTTTCTGGATGGTCCATTGATTAGGTTTAACAATTGATGGAACAATGGTTCGCGGTTCAAATCTCTGGTGGGTTGGGGAAATTCCAGTTTTGGATTTTTCCTTTGAAGGTCCAGGACTAGGTGTCGTTATATACTTTCATATTCGTACTACGAAAGGTTTGGACGAAACTCCACAAAATCATAGAATCACCGCCAATTGAAAAAAAAAAAAAAAAAAAAAAAAAGATAAATAATTCCGTACTCCCTCCCCTCTCCCCATCAGCGCTTTAATCATTGTGTTAAGATGTTTGCATACAGAGCAGAATACAGTTATCATCACTGCAAAAATGTGATGCGATATGATCTATTTAAAGTAACCAAAAAACGACGATGAAATGAAATCGGATNCCTCCCCTCTCCCCATCAGCGCTTTAATCATTGTGTTAAGATGTTTGCATACAGAGCAGAATACAGTTATCATCACTCCAAAAATGTGATGCGATATGATCTATTTAAAGTAACCAAAAAACGACGATGAAATGAAATCGAATTCGAAGAATTACATTGAAAACGTATTAGTGCACGCCAAAAATAACATATGAAAATTACGAGAAAAAAAAAAGTTAACGATTTTATTGGCATTAACATACCTGCATTTTAAATGATAAGGATAACATTTTTTGTTATTTTTTGATGTCAATTTTAGCTTGCAATTCGTAAAAATATGCTCCATTTGGTTTTCTTGAACCATAAAATTAAGCAGTGGAGACGCCTAATTCAGTACTTTATTTCCTACACTATTCGTCCAGCTTACATTGCTCATAGCTCAAACTTTTAGCCTGAAATGGAACTAGATAATTAATCTTGATAGCAGTTTTAATGGTATTAGACAAAGTTACTACAGCCCGGAAGAAGCCATGAAAAATAATTGAACTTTCTGAAAAAAGTTGGAAGTCGAATACCATTTACTTTTTCATTACCCGGGAAACATTAAAATGACGCAGTCTGTTTTTTAATTACTTTTCGGAGATGAGACTCTTGGTAACAAATATGCGACTCTTCGCGAATTAGACGGAGAGGCCACGTGATGTACTTCATTAGCAAGTGCCGCGAGGCAAGCAACGACAAGCAACGACAAGTTTAATCACGAGGGAAATAGTACTGTTACGTCACTTCCACCACAACGATAAAACGTTTCGTATATTAGACCATGCCATATATTTACATCGTGGAAGAAAAGCATTCGCAAAATATAATTTACTTTATTCACGATGCGCAAGACTTAAGTTATATGTACCTGTATGTGTTTATGTTTTCCTGAGCACCATGGTCACAAAAGAGAAAAAACTAACGAATAGAAACTAACATTTGAGTTATTAACTATATTAATAACATGGCAATATTTAACATGAAACTTGGAATCCTAGAAAGAACAACCCACGTATATGTGGTAGTCTCGCGAATGCAGATGCTGTGTAATGTAATTTGACGCAATTGCACGCACAGAGACGATTTACGGCATTATTTATGTTCTTTTTCTTGAAAAGAATACTAATATAATCTGCAGAATAGTTATGTACACAAATAAATTTCTGGGGAACATTACTTCAGTTCCACTGTTGCAGGCAATGTATGTAATCAAAAATATTTCTGTGCAGGTATTTTATGCTAACAAATTTATGATACGCGATTTTTGTGTGTCCGGACATCAACAACATTAAGAAATCGTTTAATATTTTCGTTACAAAATGTTACAAGCTGACCGCATCATACTCTAGCGTAAATGAATGAATCCAACCAGTGAAGTGATTGTCACTTAAATTCAGGCTTTAGCAAACTGGAAATCCGTGCCCGAAGTAGTTTAAAGGATTGTAAACCACTACAATAGTGAAACTGTTGGAATTATTACAATTTTTTTCTAGTGAGCCATTTTTAATCGCGTTTTTAAAATTTCACAGACTTAAGCAATTTTCATTTTATCAAATTTTAATTTGGGAAACATAAGTTTGCATGAATGTTTACATGTATGCACGTCTTGTTTATGTGTATGCATGTGTTTATGTAGGGATAGAGTTCTTTTTATGATGGTAAGTGTTAAAGAAGTGACTATAAGGGCAATGTTCCGCATACATGTGGCCCAGGATAAGAATGCCTTTAAAGTAGTAATTTTTTGGACCACCTCGTGCCCACAATATGTTTTATAATTCGTATTACACATGTAATGGGGTTGTGTAGGGCATGTAGTTGATAAAGTTTTGATGATGAACCCATGTCGGGAAACGCACCGTTACGGTGCTACACGGATGACACGAATCAAGATTTCAAAACTCCCGCCGCACGCTACACAACCCAAATTGACAACGGACAACATCTGACGTAACCTTGTGCCACGTGTCATCGTGTTAATATCTGACGTACTGCTTGGAACGTCACTCCACTTGCCATTCAGTCGTTCATGAATGCGACACACATTTGCCGATAACACCGGCATGTTGTAAATTTACGGCGATGTTCAACACTGTGCTAGAGGTGCTCAACGCATTTATAAGGAGCGTTTCCCATATCGCATCGCATTCCATCACATACAGTTTTTGCCAGGTTAGAACAACGGCAGCAGTAAACAGCTAACTTCTAAGGTAACAGGACCAATTGCGGTGCCTCACGGAGGCGCTGCCCTCTCAACATCGAAGGGGAGGTACTTACTCGAGTTGAAGAGACTCCGTCGACGAGTGTCTCATAGCAGAGTATACACTGAGTGTTCTTCATGAACAGCAACTACACCCTTACCACTCCGGGATGGTACGCACAATGGGTCCGGCCGATTATGTTCCTACACCCGCGTGTGGACTTTCCTGAGTTTCCACAACGCATTATTTCCACCGATGAATAATATTTCAACAGGGAAGCAGTTTTCATCTGTCAAGACAAGCACATTTGAATGAAAAAAAAAACCCCCGTGCTACACATTCCCACGTATTTCAGCTACCGTTTGGTACCAATTTACGGCCAGGTACCATTGATGTTCGTGTGATTGAGCCGTACATTATTTCGTACCGCATAAAGAGTCCTGGTATTTGACATATGTGCAAAAAGTACTAAAGGAGTTCTAGATAAGACACGCTATTTAATATTCGTGAGCAAATTTGGTTCTAACATGATGGCGTACCAGCACACTTTTCACGTGCCGTCCGAACACATCTCGACTGAACATTCGGGGAAAGGTGGAGAGGCCAGGGAGGAATTATTACTTGGCCGCCACGATCGTCGGATTTAACTACTCTGGACTTTTTCGTGTGGGGTCACACGTGACCCCTGTAGTGTAACAGGAAAATGAGCATACACAAGATATTTTTGAGCGTATATACAGGAACGTACTTTGCAGATAAAATATGTGCAACGAACGTCATGGTCACCATATCGAGCAGCTCTTTTACTATACGCAGGTAAGTGTCCGTTGACCCAGGTGAGGGGTTATTGGTGTAGCGGCGAAAAAGTACGTTTTCGGAAATGGGTTCTAGCTTTATCCACAACGTGCCCTTTACAGCCCCTAGAAATGTGCAGTAGAAAATATTAAACATTCTATGTATACATGTAGTGATACGATCAGGCAGTACAAACTCCACTTGTAACCGATTTGCTCACAGTTGTTGCATATTAAGCCCTAAATTTCAAACACTTTGACTTGAAGGCAGGTGGTATTCCATCTGTTCCCATTAATCTTCGATGGGTGACAAATCACCTGACTGGACACGCCTTGGAAGCGTTGGAACATTATATAAACCCTTTTGGTAAACCAGATGAATGTGCGGGTGAGCGTAGCGTTGCTGGATACTGGCTCCTAGGCACTCTCATCAGGAAAGTAGCGCAAAAGCCGCACAGTGTCTTCGACGTACTGCCGTGCAGTC
This sequence comes from Clitarchus hookeri, assembly GCA_002778355.1. NCBI lineage: Eukaryota > Metazoa > Arthropoda > Insecta > Phasmatodea > Phasmatidae > Clitarchus > Clitarchus hookeri. Next base: position 188,701 of record NQII01003890.1, on the reverse strand, counting down.
AACCACCTCAATATCACCACCTGTTTGAGCGTTAATGTGCATGACTCGCCAGATCATCACGCCAGTAGTGGTCGACGGGTACCGCTTTATCCCATCCCATTCAGACCTGGTGTACAGATTTGTGTGCATTGCGTACAGGAAGGTTATATCCAACTGGTTTGTATTCTGCCAGTTTCAGTGTCCAGTGATCTTTCCATTAGGTAAACTATTCGTAAACCATTCTACTACTCTACACCATGACTGGTTCATATCACTGTCACCGAATACGAAGCCTAGAGCTAATTATTTGTGATAGCAAAACAAGTACCTTGTCAGGTTAAGTACAGATGTCAAGAAATGTTTTTGTTTGCAACATGTGAAATTAAGTACTAATGCAGGCTTAAAAGGTTCAAGTGAGACACTTATTACAGCTCTCACATGATCGTAAGTTGTTTTCAAAGAAAAGCTTGATTCGTAGTCTGCATTATTCCACGTTATTGTGGACATCATTGCAAACGAATGAGACGATGTTAATGTTTTAATGGCATAATACATATGTTAATAGAAATAACACATGTACCTGTTATAGGTGTTTGTAAATCCTTCCGGTAGAGACACTGTGCTATAGTGAAACAGCCGTATGTTTCTGAATTGAGAACAAGGAATCCGCTGNTAAATTAAGTACTAATGCAGGCTTAAAAGGTTCAAGTGAGACACTTATTGCAGCTCTCACATGATCGTAAGTTGTTTTCAAAGAAAAGCTTGATTCGTAGTCTGCATTATTCCACGTTATTGTGGACATCATTGCAAACGAATGAGACGATGTTANACTCCACTTGTAACCGATTTGCTCACAGTTGTTGCATATTAAGCCCTAAATTTCAAACACTTTGACTTGAAGGCAGATGGTATTCCATCTGTTCCCATTAATCTTCGATGGGTGACAAATCACCTGACTGGACACGCCTTGGAACATTATATAAACCGTTTTGGTAAACCAGATGAATGTGCGGGTGAGCGTAGCGTTGCTGGATACTGGCTCCCAGGCACTCTGATCAGGAAAGTAGCGCAAAAGCCGCACAGTGTCTTCGACGTACTGCCGTGCAGTCAACCACCAGTTATAGTGGTGGACAAACTCGCAATTACACGTACTGAGCGGTGATCATCACGCCAGTAGTGGTCGACAGGTACCGCTTTATCCCATCCCATTCAGACCTGGTGTACAGATTTGTGTGCATTGCGTACAGGAAGGTTATATCCAACTGGTTTGTATTCTGCCAGTTTCAGTGTCCAGTGATCTTTCCATTAGGTAAACTATTCGTAAACCATTCTACTACTCTACACCATGACTGGTTCATATCACTGTCACCGAATACGAAGCCTAGAGCTAATTATTTGTGATAGCAAAACAAGTACCTTGTCAGGTTAAGTACAGATGTCAAGAAATTTTTTTTGTTTGCAACATGTTAAATTAAGTACTAATGCAGGCTTAAAAGGTTCAAGTGAGACACTTATTACAGCTCTCACATGATCGTAAGTTGTTTTCAAAGAAAAGCTTGATTCGTAGTCTGCATTATTCCACGTTATTGTGGACATCATTGCAAACGAATGAGACGATGTTATATGCATAATACATATGTTAATAGAAATAACACATGTACCTGTTATAGGTGTTTGGAAATCCTTCCGGTAGAGACACTGTGCTATAGTGAAACAGCCGTATGTTTCTGAATTGAGAATAAGGAATCCGCTGNGAAATCCTTCCGGTAGAGACACTGTGCTATAGTGAAACAGCCGTATGTTTCTGAATTGAGAATAAGGAATCCGCTGGCTGTGTCACTACTTACATGACAATCAAAAAGTGTTTCCTTTCAATGGACTTTCGAGGTCGTACAGAACCGGTTTGGCCATATATGCGTTTACTGACGTGTCCATTGCTTTGAGCACAGTCTGTCTGTAAAGGGACAAAAGAGGATCAGTTTGGTTCGCTGTCCATCTTGCCTCTCGCTGCCCTATTATGAGCCTTCTCTCAAACNAAGGGACAAAAGAGGATCAGTTTGGTTCGCTGTCCATCTTGCCTCTCGCTGCCCTATTATGAGCCTTCTCTCAAACGGCATTACTTGTTGTGGTGTTGTCTTGTACGTCTTCTCAGCATGCCTATCACTCAGTTATCCTACCTGGGGAGTATCTTGCGTGTTACATTACATTTCCTGTTTTCAGAACTGTTCATATGCGCTACTCGTATAGAAATGGCAGCGCCCTCGTACATGTGCATGCGCCTTCCCAAGAAACTAAATCGTTTCCGTAGTATCCATCGATTTACCTTTTCACAATGTTTTTTGTTTGCAAATGATTTTACACGATGCGAAAATTTTTATTCCACTGAGTATTTAATTAAGAGCACTTGTGTTTTTTAGATTGCTGTAAATTGCTTTTCTTTGTTTCCTTTCTCCCGTAATTAAAAATTGTATGCCTATTATATTGACATTGTTATGTAAATATACGGTGAAAGTAATCAAGGCATTTATTAGAACACGTTATGTTTTATAATATGAATATAAAAAATAAAACATAAAAGTTGTATAATGTAGCTATTATTCCATGTACCCAGGTGTCTTACGCACAATAATACCGAGTACCGGGATTAATTTTTTAAAATTGACTTTAGTTATTGAATATATGGTCTCTGACATAAATTTCAAGGTTCGTTAAAATGTATTATCCCGTCAATAAAAATTTATTTGGGAGCTCTTTGTGATGAGATAAAATGAAGAATGTTTACTATGAAATAAGCCCGTAAACAGGATCGTCAAAGTAGTGCTCCCAGGAGTTTTCTCTGAGGATTAAAGTCAAAACAGTGAATTTAATTGAACAAATTTTATCCGCTTAGGCTCGTTGAGGCCGGGATCACACTCTGTGACGAAGACGGTCAGATTAGTGATGGTGCATATTTACGGCTTATCATGACGCGATTGATTATAAAGGTCTAATACGAGGTGCTTCGAAACCCGCTAAAAATCAGCAAATCCCGTCGTATTTAAAACTTCCGCGACGTGACACCCAATTGTAAACTTTTTTTTTATGATGACAAAATTAAATAATTCAGTACGAAATATTTTGCGTCTTAGTTTACACATGTAGGTACCCCAGCCGGGGTAGTGCACTTCAATATAGCGTGTCGTTCGGGTTACGTATCTCTCGTCAAGGGGAAAAAAAGCGTGTAACTGAGAGTATTTCGTTAACTCTCCAGGCGTTGTCTGTGACGTGAGTATACCTGTGCACGGTGGGCTCTCTAGAAGTTAGTCGTACTCTTCTCGCTGTAAAAATGTGCAGCAAAACAGTACATCGCTTCACTGTGAGGTTTACCTTTGTACAGCATTCTAGGTAATTACCCGAAATTGTTACCGAAAGACAATCTTAGAAAATATCTTCTATAAACTGGATCGTTAAACACTCTCATATTTAAGGTCTTTAAGATGTCTACAGTTACATTTCTAAAAATTATTAATACAGTAATTTCCGTTAAAGCTGTTTAAGTTTTAATACTGAAAGAGCGTTCAAAAGTAATTATTTGTCTAAAATAACTATAAATATATTATTATGAATGAAATTAACTGACCATGTTTCGAACCCTCTTTGGTTTTACAAAGAAACTAACTTCCTAAGAACAATTTAAATATAAGTTATCGAAATCGGTTCATAACGGAAATTTTTTGCAAAATGATAATATTTTCTCCTTCTCTCTCTCTATATATATAAATTTATACGAGGGCTGATTCAGAAGTCATGGCAACTATTGTTTATCTCCCGGAAATGACCCAACACAGGAAATGTACTATGTACAGTTGAAAGTGTACGACATGTAGGTTCTAAAGGGGACATTACATGGGGTATGGATGCAGGAAGATCCGGCATGGAACAAAGAAAAACATGGCTGCTTGAAAACACCGTTTGATATATTCTCGTACAAACTGTATACACACATGTGAACAGGTACGTATCATATGTGTGCGAGCTGTTTAACATCCTTCAAAGTAGTCTCCGAGGTCTTCCACGGTTCGTTGCCAGCGACGAGGCAGACATCATTACAGCATTTAGACGAGAGGTGGACGTATCTCATGCAGCCGATTGTATTTCCTGCCTGCCTCATCGCTGGCAACGAACCGTGGACAACCTCGGAGACTACTTTGAAGGATGTTAAATAGCTCGTACACGTACGATACGTACCCGTTCACATGAGTGTATACAGTTTGTACGAGAATATATCAAACGGTGTTTTCAAGCAGCCATGTTTTTCTTTGTTCCTTGCCGGACATTCCTGCATCCATACCCCATGTGGTGTCACCTTTAAAACGTACTTGTCGTACACTTTCAACTGTACATTTCTTGTGTTGGGTCATTTTTTGGAGATAAACAATAGTTGCCATGACTTCTGAATCAGTCCTCGTATTTGTGTGTACATTCACATAATGAATATCCGATTGAAACCCGCGTAAGAAAAAATTTATGTAAAGTGGAATGTTTGCCATAAATGAAGGTCAATGAAATAGTTATGTAATGAGAAAACGATACACATTTGATAACCGTTTTGTAAGAAATCTTGATTTAGTTTCGTCGCTTAGCACTTGAATATAAATACAATGAAATTCAGTTCGATAGCAGCATTGCCACGAAGAATAGCTCCACACATGCGTAGGACGAGCACGCTCTAAAACTGGGAATTGTTACCGTCTTCTACCTGACATTACGCAGCAAGGTTGACAAAATACCGTGACAATTTGAAGTTTTCATTTATTTGGCTTCTCTTTGCGAATACCGAATTAATAGGAAAATTCCTTCACACCTGACCATACGATGTAAGTTAATTTGTGTAAAACACCTTTTTAGTATAAATTTTGGTGTTTATATGTGTGCATATATATAAAATATTTGGACCCAAGTTATTATGTTCTCTGCATTTGTGTTAACTTCAAAATATTCTGCTTGCATGTTCAACGCAGTAAGCGAATTCTCTTCATCATGCACTAATTTCGGGCAAAATGTATTTGTTACCTAATTATGGCGTAGCGCGCCGTTAGGGAACCACATTCCCTAGTGAATTTGACGAAAGTGTTTCTTTTACTAAGGGTGGTACGTAAGCTGTTACTATTGTTTAAATATCCTGTGATGGAATAACTGATCATAGGTTCCCACTTTTTGAAGGATAACTGAAAACTACCGGTGATCGCAGTAGATAATAGTATGCTAATAACCAGCGCAGTATAATGTCCGGTGAGCATTATATACGTGGATATTACCTTTGGTAGTTTTCGAGAGAATAGGTTTTCTGCGGACCAAAATACGTAGAATACATTTTCATGTAAAGAACTTCCAATTTATCCAAAACTGCAAATATGCCTCAACAAATGGAGCACACTATGGCTTATATAAATAATAATTAAATACATATATATAAACTATTATTAAAAGTTTATTTTAATTCATTGAAAATAATAGTTTTTCATTTTGCAGCGCAGAACACTATGAACAGTTTTCATAATTGATGCTGAGAATTTGTTTGTACATTTACAAACATTTGTAAATTACAATAATAACCCTTGTAATTTTCTTCTTTGTAACATTACAAGGGCCGTTTTTTTGCAATAGATCTAAAAAAAAGTTTGTTATGAGCAGAAGTCACTTTAAGTCACGAGGTCGAAGCTACAAATTATTACATTTTGAAATAAGTTTTTCACCGAAAACAAAGTGGATGCCTTTACAAAAGACGTGATTGTAAAAATGTATCACTGAACTGGTGTAAAGGGAGAAAACATTTCCAAATAATGTTCTTCCCGGTGTAACNCGTGATTGTAAAAATGTATCACTGAACTGGTGTAAAGGGAGAAAACATTTCCAAATAATGTTCTTCCCGGTGTAACAAATTGTTTTGTTTTTTACTTGTACCGTACTTTCCAAGAAACGATAGGCTTATGCAATCATGCGTCTATGTGCATTTCCGCTGCACAATAATTTTCTCTATAACGAAAAAAACAGATTGGATTAATATTTTGTAGGGATGAAAAGCCAGGAACTGTTGTTCCAATACAAAAATTCATAAAACATTATATTCTGGAATTATGAAACTGCAACTGTGTAAATGTTTAACTTGCATGCACACTTGTTATGTTACTCTGAAGTGCAGTGAGTCTCTAAATGAGAAGCCCTAATTCTTCCCAAGCCGTAATTTTTTCTTCTTTCTTGATCAGAATTTAATATAGTACATACAGCATATTACGATTCAAACAAGAGTATGCGTTGTTAAGATAATTAGAGAGTGTAGTTAAAATCTTGGGATTAAGCTCAAGAGATACTGGTTTGAGTTTTGGCGCTGGCAGTGTGATGACGTTTTACGCAAATATAATTCGTAAGATTTTTTTTCATTTTCTCTCATTTCATTTGGCCCTGATGCTTTTTAGAGCACAAAAACTAATATTATTACCACTTGTAATTAACGAATGTGGAAATCTAAGACTATAATTTTTAATTAGTTTGTTCAGTGCATTTTCTATTAGAAAGCATTTTGTAGTCAACAAAATAATTGGTTCACAACAGGATACCCAACTATTTTTATTTTATAAAAGTACAAAACAAAAGTTTACATTCAAGATAAATTTAAATTATTGCACAGAATTTAAATAATTTACAGACTTTAAAAATACTCTTAATAAAACCCTGAATGTCTATTTAAATATCGACCATTAAGTTAACTTAATTTTAATGTTGCAATGACAGTGAGAGTTTTATCGAATGTACAGTAGGCTGTAAAAATGAGTTTATTGGTAATAATTGAAAACTTAAGGAACACTTCAAGATTCTTTTAATCTGTAGCTAATGCAAATGAATTTTCTCAATATTGGTGCAGTGTTGTCTTTCGGAAAATCAAAATTTCTGTTTTGAAGTATTTCCGGAAAGGTTTGTATGACTTGCACTCCAGAAACTCAATGGTGCAAGGATTTTATAATGTGTAAAACCTTGATGCCATTATCTTTAATATATCGCCACTGTAGAAGTTTTTTTAGGAGCCCATCCTTCACGTTTTCGCTGTTTCCGGCTTCGTTTTTCAAGAAGGTGAAAGACATATTGCCCAAGGCTTACAAATTGTGGTATTTCAGCACTTATTGGTGTAGGGATCTCTTTGGGTTGAATTTCTCAGCGTTCTCTGCCTGTTCCTTGACTTCGCCCTACGCTTATATCTTATCCGACTGGTTTGGTATTTCACGTCTTAATCCTATAAAATTATGCATATAAGAAATGTACATATCTTAATATTGAGTTATGTCGAAGCAATCCCTGGAAATTGTTGGGAAATTTTTGCCTCGACGGTTGCACAGGCAACGTCCAGAAAACCAACATTCACCAATATTGATCGCAGTCTCAGGAAAACACGAAACGCGTCTGGTAACAAACATGAGGCAAGTGCAAGAGAAAAGCAGGCTGGCCTCTGAATTTCAAGAAGTTAAGTTACATTCATTACCATTTCCTATTAGAAACGACACGACCCTGTCTTTTTACAACTGTTAATCCGCCGTTTCGCTTTTCCCCCTATATTTTACTTTGAAAAGTATATATGTAGTTACTACATTATTTCTAAAAAAATTGCATAACTAGTTTATGTACAGCTTGTTTGATAATTTAATGCATGTATGCTTCTATATAATTAAGATACATGTTTATTTCTTTTTAATAATTGGATTTCGATCTAACCCTGCTGACTTTTATTTATTTTCTTTAGTCTTAAAAGCATGACGTTATTTTGGTTGCATAATGAGCGAGAGTAAATAGTTACATATCATATATTAAAAGTGCTGAATAAGCCCGACCTATTCGAGTGGTGACGTGCAGAACATTGAACTCAGCAAATTACTGGCACCGCGCTGCTGCTTCTCTCGCCTTTACTGCAAAGACGTAGCTCACAAGCGGTCGAGCGAGGATCCTCTGCTGTTTTCTTTTCAGACGCCAAGTTAACTATTCAGCCGTCGTACGGCAGTTTTCACTCTGAGCAGGAATACTTAAACATTTCTTACACCTTATTGCAGGTATCCTTCTACGTTGTTTTCCAAATGCCATTAAGGGTCATTCATATAAATAACGAGAAATGCTTGATCTTGAAAACTTCCGCTTAAACGAACATTTACAAGCGTCTAGGTTCTGAGTATTCTGAACTTTAACTCACTAATAAAACATAACAAACATATTTCGCTCTTAGTATTCGTTGTCTTATTGGCAGCAATATAAAACCTAGTTTAAAATATATTGTCATTCTCTCTTCTCGAACCCTTATTGCAATAACCAATATTTTAGGAGATTTTATTTTTCATTTATTTACGTATGTTTTTTCTTTTTTAGATGAGAAAATAAATTATTCTTTAAGTGTGGAAAACTTACCTTATTCACCGCTTTAGGTCACATAACGTTCGCGCACCACGTACCTTTTGGTATAGTGTTTGTTCTAATGCGAATGTCTGTAGATTCTTAGTACTGAGTTTTCGTGTATAGGTCCAGGAACTTCTTTCAGAGATTGTGCATGCAACGATAAAGTTTCTTGGTATAAGAGAAAGCAAATGGCCAACCAAACACTCAAGACAAAGAAAATAAATAACAGGAAATAGAAAAAAACAGAACTGATAATTAAAGAATCCGAGTGTTCACATTATTTCTCAGTTTCATTGTTTCAGACTGCGTTGTTGAAACTTAATACTTCAACTTTGCTCCGTCATNCGTGATTGTAAAAATGTATCACTGAACTGGTGTAAAGGGAGAAAACATTTCCAAATAATGTTCTTCCCGGTGTAACCAATTGCTTTGTTTTTTACTTGTACCTTACTTTCCAAGAAACGATAGGCTTATGCAATCATGCGTCTATGTGCATTTCCGCTGCACAATAATTTTCTCTATAACGAAAAAAACAGATTGGAATAATATTTTGTAGGTACGAAAAGCCAGGAACTGTTGTTCCAATACAAAAATTCATAAAACATTATATTCTGGAATTATGAAACTGCAACTGTGTAAATGTTTAACTTGCATGCACACTTGTTATGTTACTCTGAAGTGCAGTGAGTCTCTAAATGAGAAGCCCTAATTCTTCCCAAGCCGTAATTTTTTTCTTCTTTCTTGATCAGAATTTAATATAGTACATACAGCATATTACGATTCAAAGAAGAGTATGCGTTATTAAGATAATTAGAGAGTGTAGTTAAAATCTTGGGATTAAGCTCAAGAGACACTGGTTTGAGTTTTGGCGCTGGCAGTGTGATGACGTTTTACGCAAATATAACTCGTAAGATTTTTTTTAATTTTCTCTCATTTCATTTGGCCCTGATGCTTTTTAGAGCACAAAAACTAATATTATTACCACTTGTAATTAACGAATGTGGAAATGTAAGACTATATTTTTTAATTAGTTTGTTCAGTGCATTTTTTATTAGAAAGCATTTTGTAGTCAACAAAATAATTGTTTCACAACAGGATACCCAACTATTTTTCTTTTATAAAAGTACAAAACAAAAGTTTACATTCAAGATAAATTTAAATTATTGCACAGAATTTAAATAATTTACAGACTTTAAAAATACTCTAAATAAAACCCTGAATGTCTATTTAAATATCGACCATTTAGTTAACTTAATTTTAATGTTGCAATGACAGTGAGAGTTTTATCGAATGTACAGTAGGCTGTAAAAATTAGTTTATCGGTAATAATTGAAAACTAAAGGAACACTTCAAGATTATTTTACTCTATAGCTAATGCAAATAAATTTTCTCAATATTGGTGCAGTGTTGTCTTTCGGAAAATCAAAATTTCTGTTTTGAAGTATTTCCGGAAAGGTTTGTATGACCTGCACTCCAGAAACTCAATGGTGCAAGGATTTTATAATGTGTTAAACCTTGATGTCATTATCTTTAATATATCGCCACTGTAGAAGTTTTTTTAGGAGCCCATCCTTCACGTTTTCGCTGTTTCCGGCTTCGTTTTTCAAGAAAGTGAAAGACCTATTGCCCAAGGCTTACAAATTGTGGTATTTCAGCACTTATTGGTGTAGGGATCTCTTTGAGTTGAATTTCTCAGCGTTCTCTGCCTGTTCCTTGACTTCGCCCTACGCTTATATCTTATCCGACTGGTTTGGTATTTCACGTCTTAATCCTATAAAATTATGCATATAAGAAATGTACATATCTTAATATTGAGTTATGTCGAAGCAATCCCTGGAAATTGTTGGGAAATTTTTGCCTCGACGGTTGCACAGGCAACGTCCAGAAAACCAACATTCACCAATATTGATCGCAGTCTCAGGAAAACACGAAACGCGTCTGGTAACAAACATGAGGCAAGTGCAAGAGAAAAGCAGGCTGGCCTCTGAATTTCAAGAAGTTAAGTTACATTCATTACAATTTCCTATTAGAAACGACACGGCCCTGTCTTTTTACAACTGTTAATCCGCCGTTTCGCTTTTCCCCCTATATTTTACTTTAAAAAGTATATATGTAGTTACTACATTATTTCTAAAAAAAAATGCATAACTAGTTTATGTACAGCTTGTTTGATAATTTAATGCATGTATGCTTCTATATAATTAAGATACATGTTTNATGCATAACTAGTTTATGTACAGCTTGTTTGATAATTTAATGCATGTATGCTTCTATATAATTAAGATACATGTTTCTTTCTTTTTAATAATTGGATTTCGATGTAACCCTGCTGACTTTTATTTATTTTCTTTAGTCTTCAAAGCATGACGTTATTTTGGTTGCATAATGAGCGAGAGTAAATAGTTACATATCATATATTAAAAGTGCTGAATAAGCCCGACCTATTCGAGTGGTGACGTGCAGAACATTGAACTCAGCAAATTACTGGCACCGCGCTGCTGCTTCTCTCGCCTTTACTGCAAAGACGTAGCTCACAAGCGGTCGAGCGAGGATCCTCTGCTGTTTTCTTTTCAGACGCCAAGTTAACTATTCAGCCGTCGTACCGCAGTTTTCACTCTGAGCAGGAATACTTAATACTTAAACATTTCTTACACCTTATTGCAGGTATCCTTCTACGTTGTTTTTCAAATGCCATTAAGGGTCATTCATATAAATAACGAGAAATGCTTGATCTTGAAAACTTCCGCTTAAACGAACATTTACAAGCGTCTAGGTTCTGAGTATTCTGAACTTTAACTCACTAATAAAACATAACAAAAATATTTCGCTCTTAGTATTCGTTGTCTTATTGGCAGCAATATAAAACCTAGTTTAAAATATATTGTCATTCTCTCTTCTCGAACCCTTATTGCAATAACCAATATTTTAGGAGATTTTATTTTTTATTTATTTACGTATGTTTTTTCTTTTTTAGATGAGAAAATAAATTATTCTTTAAGTGTGGAAAACTTACCTTATTCACCGCTTTAGGTCACATAACGTTCGCGCACCACGTACCTTTTGGTATAGTGTTTGTTCTAATGCAAATGTCTATAGATTCTTAGTACTGAGTTTTCGTGTATAAGTCCAGGAACTTCTTTCAGAGATTGTGCATGCAACGATAAAGTTTCTTGGTATAAGAGAAAGCAAATGGCCAACCAAACACTCAAGACAAAGAAAATAAATAACAGGAAATAGAAAAAAACAGAACTGATAATTAGAGAATCCGAATGTTCACATTATTTCTCAGTTTCATTGTTTCAGACTGCGTTGTTGAAACTTAATACTTCAACTTTGCTCCGTCATNGTGTTCACATTATTTCTCAGTTTCATTGTTTCAGACTGCGTTGTTGAAACTTAATACTTCAACTTTGCTCCGTCATATTTTCCTTCCTTTCGCCTGACGTTCGTTGTTGCCACTGCAGACGTATTGATTCCCTTGGCTCTCATGTTTTGACGGAATGCTTCCCCCATCATTGCACAGCCCTCCCGACTCTAGACTTACCTTCGATCCCCCCCCCCCTTCACAAAAACCTTAATCCCCCAACTTCCATCAAGCGGTCATGTCCCCTGACCTATCTGCCTCACCCCATCGCCATTATTTCTCTTCTTTTCACCAAGTCGTCCTGGAGAAACCAAGTCAACAGTGGACGTGACTTCGGAAATCAATAGAACGTTGGCGTATACGTTACATACATCCGAGGATAACCAGTAGCATATCACCTAAAACTGCCCACAACCTTGTTATTTCAAGGAAAGCCGGTCCCCTAAAATGATCACAAACATTCTTTATGTGGTCGAGTGTAGCCATATAAAAATGTACAATGCAAATTTGGGACGTCAATTTTAAGGTGTTAAATTTTGGGTTTTATGTAGAGACATCATGTAAAGAAAAACTGAAAATGAAAGAAAATCCATGGTTATAACGGATTCCGAACCACATATTCTCTGACACGATGCTCATAAACTGAATCTTACCGGTGTTTAGGCGTGAACCCTACCATCGTTATGCTTCCTCGCCATATAAGCATGACACAGTAGCTTAAATAGACATCGAAGAATCGAAAACTTAAATTTTTCATGCGGACACACTTCAGCAGTGGTGAATAATGTTCTTTATCGAACTTCACACAAATATTGGATAGACTGTAACTAAGAAGTTAAATACAAAATATTTTCTGTCGAAACGTTTATCTACACACAAACGTAAGCTCTATCTGCATTGTCCGCACACATTTTTGCTTCGCGTACACGCCCGTGTAATACAAGAACACTCTCTCGCCACTAGACGCACTTGCGGCGTCAACACGTACTCCAGTATACTCAGCGTAGCGAGGAAGGCTAACTCAGTTGCAATCATCTCCGGAATAAGCTATTCCTCCAAGTTGTCTTGCAACTGATAAACTTTCTGAACTTGACATGCGTTTCCCTCTTTATGTTTGAGACGTCATCGGGTGATCAATGCTTCCTTCATCGTAAACGAGGAGGAAAATATTTGTTAACAGGTCAACCGCAGTGTCGAACATCCGATGGCAATTCTATAGCGCCTGCGAATTGACTTTGAAGCACCACCTCTTTTCGGTTACTTCCTTCTGTAATGTCGAAGAGAGCCATCGCTATGCTAGCTGCTCGGGAAGCTCGTCACAAAGTCACTTCGTATTGCTTACTGTAACGGATACCCTGCCTCGTGTCTGGGGCTCTGCTAGCAGCCAAAACACCTCTCTAGAATTCTGCCGGTAGTTGCTGAATAGCACGTTATCTTATGATGTATGCTTCTTTCATGTCAAAATATCAGTTATAGGAGCGTAGTGCATTACTCAAATTTAGGTAACAGTAAAATATGGGGTTTCAATTACTTTTATATTATTATTTAACATTACGAACTATTTATCTACAAACATTACTTGGAAGAGCTTTAAAGAAATAATAGGATCTTAGCCAATTATACTAATGGACCACACCACTTAGAACCTAATTGGAGAGTCCCAACCTTCTCCTTGTTGACGTAGGCTGATTCAGGCTGCGGTTAGCGACGGCCGGACACACGCCCATCTCCAGACGTCCTCTTGTTCCAATGCCACGATGACAAAAGACGCCGTTCTTAGGGTTACGCTGTCCTATATCAGTCGCGTTGAGNACGATGACAAAAGACGCCGTTCTTAGGGTTACGCTGTCCTATATCAGTCGCGTTGAGTATATTAACGGCCCCGTTTACTAGCCAGTGGGGCGGGTTTCTGAGTTATATTTCGCAAGGTATCTCGGCAATCACTGCTGGCAGCATCATTCCTCGCATGGACTTCATCTTGCCGCTGCCGCCTAGTTCATTTGCNAGTATATTAACGGCCCCGTTTACTAGCCAGTGGGGCGGGTTTCTGAGTTATATTTCGCAAGGTATCTCGGCAATCACGGCTGGCAGCATTATTCCTCGCATGGACTTCATCTTGCCGCGTAGTTCGTTTGCTTAGTCGTGCCGTTATTTCCGTTTCTGCGGAATAATGTACGTATTATTTACGTATCTGCTGACGACAGCTCTTGTCGGCTTACTTACTTATGTGTTTCGGGCATTTTACACGATATTCTGAGTTCTCTGTGACAACTGTGCTCTGCTATGACGTGTGTTTATTACATATTTTTTTTTCAAATTCCACCTGGCACACACGAATACTTGAAATGTTTTTATATGTGCGATATTTTTAATACATTATGATAGCCTTTATTTATACAAATGTAGTGATTGTGGTTAATGTGGGAGCATTAACAGTAATACGAAAATGCATTTTGAGTTCTGAGTTTTAGGATTTATTGAAACTAAGAACTCTACTTGATATTAATACTTGTATCTTCATTTTATTTTCATGTAGTTGTCAACAACTAATTTATTCGCCCCAATATCAATTCTCTACCCCAATTGCTCTCCATCGTGAGACTTGTTATAAAATATTAATTCTGCTTTAAATCATTAAATATTATAACACGATGTCTTTTTAGTTCATTACACAGGTATTATTCACTATNTATTAATTCTGCTTTAAATCATTAAATATTATAACACGATGTCTTTTTAGTTCATTACACAGGTATTATTCACTATTTGCTAAACTTTATATTCATGATCATTTCGCCACCCTGCGGAACCAATAACATAGACATCACATTTCAAAATCTTTCTCCTACATACTTACAAATTTTACTATTGCCTACGTTTAATACTCGGGTATAAAAAATTGCTTCAAATATTTGTAAGAAAGATTATTTTTTATTTTTACTGTAACACCCTAGAGCCTTCTTCATTCTCGGGGCATAAAACNTATTAATTCTGCTTTAAATCATTAAATATTATAACACGATGTCTTTTTAGTTCATTACACAGGTATTATTCACTATGCATTGCTAAACTTTATATTCATGATCATTTCGCCACCCTGCGGAACCAATAACATAGACATCACATTTCAAAATCTTTCTCCTACATACTTACAAATTTTACTATTGCCTACGTTTAATACTCGGGTACAAAAAATTGCTTCTAATATTTGTAAGAAAGATTATTTTTTATTTTTACTGTAACACCCTAGAGCCTTCTTCATTCTCGGGGCATAAAACTNAATATTTGTAAGAAAGATTATTTTTTATTTTTACTGTAACACCCTAGAGCCTTCTTCATTCTCGGGGCATAAAACTCAATCGTCTACACATGCATTGCAACACTGTACTCAATTATGTTTGATTGCCAAAGCTTATAAGCAGCTTTATTAATCGAATATTTCTTCAATAAACTTAGTGTAAATGAATATTACCAAACATAATGACATTATATATGTTACGCAATAATCTGTAAACATATATAAGGTACAATGTATAAAGTACTACCAGAGAATCATTATTATCTAAACTGATCTGGAACACGAATGACATATCTAAGATGGTACACTGGGTGTCAGGCTAACGCAGGTTATGTGGTCAATAGCCACCGGATACACATTGGGGTTCCTTTCAAAGGCACCACACCAGTAGCTAATAAAAAATCGGACACCCGTTTACTTTCGTTAAAGTGAACTTTCTGGTTAGGTACTCCACTTTGTTCACGTGCGCAGCTGGAGGACATCGTTTACGTTCTTGCTGTAGCTTTTTGAATGACTAATGTTTGTTGGTCGAGTGACTTTGGCACGCAAACGACACTCCAGCTCATGCCGAAGCCGTTCTTGCGGTTTTTCGGAGTTTTAGCGGGCCAGTTGAGAAGTCTCACTTCATTATCTTCAAAACACAACGCAGGTGATCTTGATATTTCGACAGCGCTGTCGTACTGATACAGGAAATATTTATTCTTAACTGTTGGAGGGCATTCAATTGTCCAAAGTACATTGCTATATGCCAGAGTTCGTCATACCAGTGTTTAAACAAATGATATTATGCCAAACCAAAAGAAACAGTCAGTTAATACGACAAACTAACATAAATAACATTCGTCAGACATACGCTNGATATTATGCCAAACCAAAAGAAACAGTCAGTTAATACGACAAACTAACATAAATAACATTCGTCAGACATACGCTGGGACCATACAAACCCATCCAAGTGCCAGATAAGCTACTTCATTAGTCTATCTCACTTCTTCTCAGTCCAATGTCGGAGTTGTATCCACAGCTACAAGCGATGCCAGGGATTGGTGCATACAATCAGTGGTTTCCTGGCATTAGAGTGATCATGGAAACCAATCGCTATCAGCTTCAAGCAGAGAGTCCTAAAACGGGCTTATCTGCACCTCTGCTGGANCAGTGATCATGGAAACCAATCGCTATCAGCTTCAAGCAGAGAGTCCTAAAACGGGCTTATCTGCACCTCTGCTGGACTGAAACTCCTCAGAAATCGTTGACACGGCTGTCAGAAAATTTTTTCGCAAGATACACGTCTGAGTTCAACGGTCCCGATCAGTTAGTTTCTTGGGCAATTCAAAATGTTGCTTGGGACCAGCGCTTCCGTGAAATTTCCAGTGAGATCGCTAACAGTGAACCGAGGGTGAGAAATATATTTTAGGAATGCCCGAATTTATGAGTTCCCACAATAATTCCCCTATTCCGATTGCACACAAGAGAGAGAGAGAGAGAGAGTTGATTAATTATGACAGCAAACACCTGTATGGTGTTTAAGCTTTTGAGTAGACAATTTTTAAAGGGTTCCTTGTCCATGTACATTGATTGTCGGGATGTATATTGAGTATATTTCTAATGTGGCTGTATGAATGTTGGAATGGATGTTACTGTCTGTACAAATTAGGGTCTTCTGAATTCAAGAATTCCCCTTAAAATTAAGTACATTGTATTTCATGTTTGTGGACAAGGACTACTTTGGAAATGGAATGAAATTTTAACCTGCGTTTAAACGGCCTTTGCGCTGTTTTGGACCCGTGAAACATTTTTCGTTCCATATCAAAGGCTATGAAGGAACCAACAGGACCATTGTTCGAAACTGCCATATTTGTGGACAAAGGACGCTTTGTAAATGGACTACTCATTTATGCCTTTGCTTATGTAGCCCCAAGCGAGTAATTTCACTGTGAGTAAAGGGAATCCTGGTGACTTTTGGAACTTTTGGACACAAAGTGTCTGTATGAAGGAAGATGTGTTGTACCTTCTAAACACACGCCTAAATACATAGTGATTAATGGCGGGAAAGTTGGCTGCTTGTTAGACTTAAATTTCCTCGGGTCTTGCCTTAATTTTTGTTTTCTTTATTGGTCGTCATCCGTGTGTAAAGCTGGTTCACCACTTTACTCAAAAAATTACAGTTCTTTTGCTTTACTATGTAGGTATTATTATATTCTTCTATACGGAGCTAAGCCATTTCTTTACTAAATACTTCTTTCATAAAAAAGCGAGAATCCTTAGTTTGAGAGTTATCTTGGAAAAAAAGTTTTTTACTATTTCCCCTTGTATTTTTGCCAGTGGCATTATTCATTTATTTNATCCTGGTGACTTTTGGAACTTTTGGACACAAAGTGTCTGTATGAAGGAAGATGTGTTGTACCTTCTAAACACACGACTAAATACATAGTGATTAATGGCGGGAAAGGTGGCTGCTTGTTAGACTTAAATTTCCTGGGGTCTTGCCTTAATTTTTGTTTTCTTTATTGGTCGTCATCCGTGTGTAAAGCTGGTTCACCACTTGACTCAAAAAATTACAGTTCTTTTGCTTTACTATGTAGGTATTATTATATTCTTCTATACGGAGCTAAGCCATTTCNTTACAGTTCTTTTGCTTTACTATGTAGGTATTATTATATTCTTCTATACGGAGCTAAGCCATTTCTTTACTAAATATTTCTTTCATAAAAAAGCGAGAATCCTTAGATTGAGAGTTATCTTGGAAAAAAAGTTTTTTACTATTTCCCCTTGTATTTTTGCCAGTGGCATTATTCATTTATTTNTTTGAGAGTTATCTTGGAAAAAAAGTTTTTTACTATTTCCCCTTGTATTTTTGCCAGTGGCATTATTCATTTATTTGAATAATGTAATTGAGGTCGTTTCCATGATGAGAGTTTAAATTTCTTGGCGCAGCATAAAACTCCTTTTAAGAGTTGGATGCTTAAATAATAAGGAAATGAAATATGACAATAAAATAACCATTTTGTTGCAATAGCGTTAACTTCGCGGTTTGCGAGAAATACGTACGTAACTTTCGAAACCAAAAGTGCCATACCTTGCAAATTTACATCTCTAGTCATATTTTTGCAGTACATATATTACATCACAAGATTACATATTGTAAATCAGTGCTTATAGAATGCAAGTACGGTAATTCATAAATCAATTTCCCACGCNACAAGATTACATATTGTAAATCAGTGCTTATAGAATGCAAGTACGGTAATTCATAAATCAATTTCCCACGCGAGAAATAATTATGCGTTATTTTTGGGATTCATTGATTAACACTCATACTGGGAACATCATACATATGGTGGACTAATTTTTGAAGCAACTTTTTTCAGGGTATGACCTTAGAAAAATGTATGTTAATAGCGACACTAATTGCTGGTTCATTGCAGTGTTTTATTTGCAAATTAAACTATTATTGGCTATTGTGAATATCTACCACTTGTGTGATTATTTTGCAGTCTACTGACATATGCTTTATATATACAATTATTTATAATTTATTATACAGCACTTATACCATGTCACAAGTGATGGTTTTCTAGGCTGTGAATAAATTCCTCAAATACTGAAAGCCTTAATGTAATACTCCGAGTGACTGTTTCCTTGAACTTAACATGGCCACTAATTACCTGTCACTAAACAATCAACATGCTTCCACATAATGAAATTTAATGCTGCATTGGGTAGTAATCTCCATTTATGAAGTGAAATATCTTGATGGTAGATGCAGGTTTGTCATGGAAAGTTCATTTACACATAATCCTGACACTTAATAATTTATATTTAAACAGTTAATTAATATTATCAATAAAAATTAATTCCACTTAATCTTCATAGACATGTACTATCCTTAGGAAACACTTTAAATCATATAATGCGTTTTCAATCTATTTTTTGGAGAAACATTTGCAGTTAAATTAATTTATCTTTATACTGTATGCAAATCGTAATTTCCTCATATGCCAGTACATCATATTTCACAAGCTATTGTCTAATAACATTCCTGGGCTCAAAAAAAAAACGTGTAATTATTTTAGAGGGTAATTTGCCATTCAATCATGTTTCTATTACATTTAACACTATTTGCATTAGTTGTTNCGTGTAATTATTTTAGAGGGTAATTTGCCATTCAATCATGTTTCTATTACATTTAACACTATTTGCATTAGTTGTTTATACATTAGCAGCGCTTGATCAGTGGTTTAGTAACGGTGGCATTTCCTGCCGCTGTGTGTCCTCTTCCCATTTTTCCAAAGTTAAACTACGTTGTTTTGTGAAGTGGAGAAGTATTTCGGAACTCTAAAAACNGTGTCCTCTTCCCATTTTTCCAAAGTTAAACTACGTTGTTTTGTGAAGTGGAGAAGTATTTCGGAACTCTAAAAACTTAAATTATAATACATCTACGGCTGTAAACAATATATTAGAAAGGTAAACAACCTCAGTTATTTGGTTCTTTTTTCAAGTCCGTAATAGCTAGTCCTTACTCACAGTACGCTTATTTTTCCGTACGTTCTGCTGCTATTTTAACATTTTATAAGAACTTTAAATACATGCAGAATTAACCAGTGCTCTATTCATTTTTATGCAGTTTTATCACCGTCTTGTAGCAATGCACGATGTTGTTCTTTGCTGTTCTATATTCTTAGATCATCCTGATTGTTTCTTTATTTTGCCATGCAACTGATTTTGATCAGATGTATCTACCGATTCTCGTATATCATTGCAGTGATCTCGGACTTACTTATCATTTACTTTATTTTAACTTCTTTCTTAGAATTTTTTAGGTCCTTTTTCGTTTCTCTTCCTCCCGTGCTAAATGATTTTGTCACTTTCATCTTTTATACATTAACATTAAAATGCAATTTGTAAATCGAGATTTTATATTTTCATTAGTCGGTGGTCTAAAAACTTATCCCTCTACTTCTTTAGAGTACGCCAGCTAAGTGCTTTGCCGAAGACATGTATCTACAGACTGCACTGTACTTACTGACGCGGAAAAACTGTATATAATAGCATACGCTGGATATTATCAAATTTTTTAGCTATTAAAAAAACATTTTGGGTAGCACAAGTATTAAAATGATTTAAATGTTTTAATTGTAGTCTATCTTCCCTATGTTGTCTTTCCAAAATAAACAACCAACCTATCAACAAGTTTTACGTTGACGAAAAGCAATTTGCAAGTGGATGAACATGACATAGGGGAGCAAACGTTTCCTTTACCTGCAAATAATAATTTTTTACATAGAGGGTTTTTCAGAACCATAGAGGCACGTACCTGGGAACCGTGCCATAACCTGCTTTTTTAAGGATAAAAAAGTCACTTGGAAAGACCGCCTCTTGTGAAATCGGCTGGGATCGAACCCATCTTGTCACAAAAGTAACTTGGACACGATTCTGCTTGACGAAACACACTTGGTCAGTAACAGACATTCCTCGTGAAAGTATGTCATAAACGTATATTACTCGAACGACGAGGAGCCGCACCTTTGATAATGACGGTACAGCACTTAATGATTGGAAAAATGACACACGTACAATCAAATACTTGATAAATATTTTTTATTAAATTTCTTAACGCATCCTTAAAAACTTTTAACTTATATGAAATATTTTCCGTAATTCTGAATTCTGACTACTGCAGCGGGTACATAGTATTCTATGGACGCTCAGAAGTTTTAAAACACATTTTTTTCTCCAGAAATGTGTTTAAAGATATATAATCGCAATAATTTCATATTGCAGGGCAAGTAGCAATTTCTTATCTAAAAGTTCGTTCAACTAAGAAAAACGTAATAAACACGTGCGTTAGAGACTGCTTCTGTGAAATGACTTTCCGTAAAAAAAAAAAAAACTAATTCCATGTCGAATTTTAATACACATAAGGAAAAGCGGTTGTTATGCATGTTCTAACAATATGCCAACAAAATTGTCTCCGGTATGAGAACAATGTAAACAGAAACCAGTTTACCACACATGCATTACTCTTCTCAGTCAAACGCATACGGAGTATGTGCGTTGGTGATACTTGTAGTTGTGATGGCTCTGGTCAACCAGAGAAGTCTCGTATGAACTTGAGACCGAACACACATGTTTGCTGCGAACATACGTCCTCTGTCGGTTAGTTTTTGTGTGTACCATCTGATTGCTGTGTGCTGAAGCGAGGTGTCAATAACTGAAGTAAGAGCCCTATGGGGCGGTTCACGCCATTTTTATTATCAAAGCGATTTTGGTCCGATGTCCGGTGAATCGGAGTTAATATTTTATCACGGGGGAAGCATTACAATCGTTGCCGATATTGGTGGTGTTTTACTCAATTGTATAGACTGTCCCTTTTCATTATCAGGAGATCATTTCTTCTCGCGCATTAGGGACGACGCGTACAGCTCCCATCCGAGAATAATGCAATTCCAGCGGGTTCTAACCCAACCTTGTGGTACACATTTACACTTACATTATATTTATCAGTTACAAATACATAGTCTCATCTTGCGCAGAATGGGGGAAATAAATTATGATACTTAAAATACGGGCAGTAATTTCTCTTGTGATGAGTTTTTGCAAACCAGGGGTAAAAAGAAATGTGGTCAGATTTATTTGGNCTTTGCTGTTCTATATTCTTAGATCATCCTGATTGTTTCTTTATTTTGCCATGCAACTGATTTTGATCAGATGTATCTACCGATTCTCGTATATCATTGCAGTGATCTCGGACTTACTTATCATTTACTTTATTTTAACTTCTTTCTTAGAATTTTTTAGGTCCTTTTTCGTTTCTCTTCCTCCCGTGCTAAATGATTTTGTCACTTTCATCTTTTATACATTAACATTAAAATGCAATTTGTAAATCGAGATTTTATATTTTCATTAGTCGGTGGTCTAAAAACTTATCCCNATACATTAACATTAAAATGCAATTTGTAAATCGAGATTTTATATTTTCATTAGTCGGTGGTCTAAAAACTTATCCCGCTACTTCTTTAGAGTACGCCAGCTAAGTGCTTTGCCGAAGACATGTATCTACAGACTGCAGTGTACTTACTGAAGCGGAAAAACTGTATATAATAGCATACGCTGGATATTATCAAATTTTTTAGCTTTTAAAAAAACATTTTGGGTAGCACAAGTATTAAAATGATTTAAATGTTTTAATTGTAGTCTATCTTCCCTATGTTGTCTTTACAAAATAAACAACCAACCGATCAACAAGTTTTACGTTGACGAAAAGCAATTTGCAAGTGGATGAACATGACATAGGGGAGCAAACGTTTCCTTTACCTGCAAATAATAATTTTTTACATAGAGGGTTTTTCAGAACCATAGAGGCACGTACCTGGGAACCGTGACATAACCTGCTTTTTTAAGGAAATNTGGGAACCGTGCCATAACCTGCTTTTTTAAGGATAAAAAAGTCACTTGGAAAGACCGCCTCTTGTGAAATCGGCTGGGATCGAACCCATCTTGTCACAAAAGTAACTTGGACACGATTCTGCTTGACGAAACACACTTGGTCAGTAACAGACATTCCTCGTGAAAGTATGTCATAAACGTATATTACTCGAACGACGACCAGCCACACCTTTGATAATGACAGTACAGCACTTAATGATTGGAAAAATGACACACGTACCATCAAATACTTGATAAATGTTTTTTATTAAATTTCTTAACGCATCCTTAAAAACTTTTAACTTATATGAAATATTTTCCGTAATTCTGAATTCTGACTACTGCAGCGGGTACAGAGTATTCTATGGACGCTCAGAAGTTTTAAAACACATTTTTTTCTCCAGAAATGTGTTTAAAGATATATAATCGCAATAATTTCATATTGCAGGGCAAGTAGCAATTTCTTATCTAAAAGTTCGTTCAACTAAGAAAAACGTAATAAACACGTGCGTTAGAGACTGCTTCTGTGAAATGACTTTCCGTAAAAAAAAAAACTAATTCCATGTCGAATTTTAATACACATAAGGAAAAGCGGTTGTTATGCATGTTCTAACAATTTGCCATCAAAATTGTCTCCGGTATGAGAACAATGTAAACAGAAACCAGTTTACCACACATGCATTACTCTTCTCAGTCAAACGCATACGGAGTATGTGCGTTGGTGATACTTGTAGTTGTGATGGCTCTGGTCAACCAGAGAAGTCTCGTATGAACTTGAGACCGAACACACATGTTTGCTGCGAACATACGTCCTCTGTCGGTTAGTTTTTGTGTGTACCATCTGATTGCTGTGTGCTGAAGCGAGGTGTCAATAACTGAAGTAAGAGCCCTATGGGGCGGTTCACGCCATTTTTATTATCAAAGCGATTTTGGTCCGATGTCCGGTGAATCGGAGTTAATATTTTATCACGGGGGAAGCATTACAATCGTTGCCGATATTGGTGGTGTTTTACTCAATTGTATAGACTGTCCCTTTTCATTATCAGGAGATCATTTCTTCTCGCGCATTAGGGACGACGCGTACAGCTCCCATCCGAGAATAACGCAATTCCAGCGGGTTCTAACCCAACCTTGTGGTACACATTTACACTTACATTATATTTATCAGTTACAAATACATAGTCTCATCTTGCGCAGAATGGGGGAAATAAATTATGATACTTAAGATACGGGCAGTAATTTCTCTTGTGATGAGTTTTTGCAAACCAGGGGTAAAAAGAAATGTGGTCAGATTTATTTGGNGATACGGGCAGTAATTTCTCTTGTGATGAGTTTTTGCAAACCAGGGGTAAAAAGAAATGTGGTCAGATTTATTTGGAGGAGAGTATTAAAACTCGTGGCACTACTGTATTCTTGTAAACACGTGTCATTGTTTAGATGTCTTTGGAATTCCGCAACACTTTATTAGAAAAAATAATTTGATAT
The DNA here is from genome assembly GCA_002778355.1 of Clitarchus hookeri. Taxonomy (NCBI): domain Eukaryota; kingdom Metazoa; phylum Arthropoda; class Insecta; order Phasmatodea; family Phasmatidae; genus Clitarchus; species Clitarchus hookeri. The sequence goes on along the minus strand of NQII01003890.1, from coordinate 164,738 downwards.
AATTTCCAGTTAAATTTATTAAAGATCTGTGCCACATTAAACAAACTTTTTTTTGTTTCATCGTTACAAACTACCACGAATTTCACTGAACTTTCCATAAATTTACCACTTCCCTTTTCCCAGTTATGCGAGTATTGAACACTGTATCTGAAATAATACCAAATAAAATTAAAATTTGTAAAACTGAATTTAAATACGAACTAGACCAAATACAGTCACGTAACGTAGCATAACTTCCATTCCCCGAAACGTGTGTATATACAAATAANAATACGAACTAGACCAAATACAGTCACGTAACGTAGCATAACTTCCATTCCCCGAAACGTGTGTATATACAAATAATTAAGCGACTGGACACATTTTTATTTTTCGCATAGTAGGAGAGGTTGAAGTGTTTTTGTTTATTACAAGATATNTAATTAAGCGACTGGACACATTTTTATTTTTCGCATAGTAGGAGAGGTTGAAGTGTTTTTGTTTATTACAAGATATTTTTTTGTTCATGAAGGATAGGAACTGACAGTCTTATTTGCTAGTGTTTAGCATCCTTATTACTTTATCAGTAATCATTTAGGCATATATCCGCGAAAAATGGCTAATTTCACCTCAGCACAGCAAGTAGTGTAATAAGTGATGCTCTGTATTTATATTGATAATATTGTTTGTTTTTTCATAATGCACCACGTTTCCGTATAGTTACTTATAGTAAGGTAAGAAATTGATTACGTTTCCGAGGTTGTTGTACACAGAGGTGAAAAAATTGTCATGGGATAGCAATAAGCAAATATACAGATGGCAGTAGTATCGCGTACAAAATGTATAAATTGGCAAAGCATTGGTTGGGCTTTCATTTGTAGTCATGTGATTCATGTGAAAAGGTTTCTGACGATATTATGGTCGAACGACGGGAATTAACAGACTTTGAACGCGGAATGGTAGTTGGAGCTAGACGCATGGGACTATCCATTTCGGAAATGGTTAGGGAATTCAACATTCCGAGATCCGCAGTGTCAAGTGTGTGCCGAAAATACCTCACTTCAGGCATAACCTCCCACCATGGACCACACAGTGGCCAACCGCCTGCACTTAATGACCGAGACCAACGACGTGTGTGCAGAATGGTCAGTGTTAACAGACAAGCAACACGGCGTGAAATAACATCAGGAATCGATGTGGGACGTACGACAGACGTGTCCGTTAGGACAGTGCGGCGAACTTTGGCTGTGTCGGGCTGTGCCAGCAGAAAACCGACTCAAGTGCCTTTACTAACAGCACAACATCGCCTGCAGCGCCTCTCCTTGGCTTGTGACCATATCGGTTTGACCCTAGACGACTGGAAAACCATGGCTTGGTCAGATGAGTCCAGATTTCAGTTCGTAAGAGCTGATGGTAGGGTGCAAGTGTGGTGCAGGCCCCACGAATCCATGGACCCAAGATGTCAACAAGGAACTGTGCAAGCTGGTTATGGCTCCATAATGGTGTGGGCTGTTTTACATGGAATGGACTGGGTCCTCTGGTCCAACTGAACCAATCATTGACTGGAAAGGGTTACGTTCAGCTACTAGGAGAACACTTGCAGCCATTCATGGACTTCATGTACCCAAACAACGATGGAATTTTTATGGATGACAATGCGCCATGTCACCGGGCCACAGCTGTTCGCGATTGGTTTGAAGAACATTCTGAATAATACCAGCGAATGATTTGGCCACCAAGAACGCCCGACATGAATACCATCGAACATTTATGAAGCATAATTGAGAAGTCAGTTCGTCCACAAACTCCTGCACTGGCAACACCTTCGCAATTATGGACGTCTATAGAGGCAGCATGTCTCAATATTTCTGCTGGAGACTTCCAACTACTTGTTGAGTCCATGCCACGTCGAGTTGCTGCACTTCGCTGGGCAAAAGGAGGTCCGACACGATACTAAGAGGTATCTAATGACTTCTGTCGCCTCATTGTACAGTGCAGAGCCACAAAAACTGTTAGAGGTGTGCTTATGCAAACAAGAGATGAATGGAACCAATCAGAGGAACGCGATGTGGTCGGCAGCGCCTATATAAGACAACAAGGGTCTGGCGAAGTTGCTCTATCGATTACTGCTGCTGCAATGGCAGGTTACCAAGATTTAAGCGAATTTTAACGGGTGTGTAATAGTCGGCGCACGAGAAATGGGACATAGCATCTTCGAGGTAGCGATAAAATTTGGATTTTCGCGTACGACACTTTCACGAGTGTACCGTGAATATCGGGAAACCGGTAAAACATCACATCTTCGACATCGCTGTGGCCGGAAAAATATCGTGAACTAACGGGACAAACGACGACTGACGAGAATCATTAAACGTGGCAGACGTGTAACCCTTTCTCAAATTGGCGCAGATTTCTATGATGGGGAATCAACAAGTGCCATAGTGTGAACTATTCAATGGACCATCATTGATATTGGCTTGTGTACCTTTGTTGACTGCACGACACAAAGCTTTACGCCTCGCCTGGGCCCTCCAACACAGCCATTGGACTGTTGATGACTGCAAACACATTGACTGGTCTGACGAGTCTCGTTTCCAATTGTATCGGGCGGATGGACGTGTACGGGTATTGGAGACATCCTCATGAATCCATGGACCCTACATGTCAACACGGGACTGTTCAAGCTGGTGGAGGCTCTGTCATGGTATCGGGCGTGTGCAGTTGGCGTTAAATGGGACCCCTAATACATCTAGATACGACTCTGACAGGTGACAGATACGTAAGCATCCTGTCCTATCACCTGCACCCATTCGTGTCCATTGTGCATTTCAACGGTCGTGGACAATTCCAGCAAGACAATGTGACATCCCACACGTCGAGAGTTGCTGCCGAGTGGCTCCAGGAACACTCCTCTCTCTTTAGACACTTCCATTGGCTACCTAAATCACCAGACATTAACATTATTGAGCATATCTGGGAAGCCTTGCAACATGCTGTTCAGAAGAGATCTCCACCGCCTCGCACTCTTATTGATTTCGGGACTGCCCTGCAGGATTCATGGTTTGAATTGCCTCCTGCATACCTTCAGACATTAGTCGAGTCTATGCCACGTCGTCTTGCGGCACTTCTGCGTGCTCGCGGAAGCCCTACACGATATTAGGCATGTGTACCAGTTTATTTGGCCTCTCAGCGTAGTACTTCTTGTTACAGCTTGAATCAGTTTTTTGTAACGAAACTATCAAATTCAATTTTTTTTCAGTGTAATGAAATAGAAGGGTGCGTGAACAGACAGAAACTGGGCAGAATGTTATTTATTATGAATGAGGATAGCGAGGTCATAATACGCTCTATTCGGAACAAACTTTTGTGAGTGATACCAGCAACACTTTGAAAATAACAAGCTAGGAAATATTTTTGTATGGTATGTATCTGTTAGCAGTGCTCGCAAAGTTTAAATTTAGCGTGTACTGATTTCTAGGGGTATACTACATTACATAATATTCTTGGCTAATACTGCACACTCATTAATAGTAATGACCCGTTGTTATTTGTGTAAACGCACCGTAAGTGGGTAGAATGATTACTTTTAAACTTCCAAACAAAACGGAAAGTATTCACGTGGCTCAAGAGGTTGTAAATAAAATTACTATGCATGAATAACTCGAAGACTTGCAGGTACTTATAGTACCATAGCGGTATGGGTTTTCAACGATAACTAACATTGCAGCAATCATTAGGAATGAAGTGAGTTATCACATTTTAGAAACAAAACATATTATAATGTACTAACATATACTTAATATATATACGATAGATAAAAGCTCATCGTTACCTTCAAAATATTTTTACTTTAATGTCGTGTTTAAAATTAAACCCCTTATTTTCCACCGTTACCCTTGAATAAGTAGTTTGCCAATGTTCTTCCAAAATATTTTATTTTATTTTATCGAGTACTTTCGATATTTGTCAGACACACTTGATTAAAAGTAGGAACTTGGGCTCCTAGTACCTAAAATGTATTCTGCTGTTCTCATGGAAATCTTACCGATCCATAAAGCCGTCCTTGTATTACGTTATTTTCTTGGTGAAGTTGAATGTCCTGGCCGGAGGGCGTGTACCCTGTACTTACTGCTTGACAGTGTCGTGTCCAATTAGAGAAGGGCGGTCCGCTGCGGCGAATACAGTTTGCGGGTATTTTCCGCTCGCTGGGCCGTCCATGGGCGGGCCGGCGAGCTAATGAGGTGCCTCAACAGAAGACGTCCATTGTGCTGAGCGCGAGCGGACCAAGGTAAGAGGGATAAAAGTGTTCCCTGGCTACGAAAAAGATGAGATCTTCCTGCAACGGAACAGTTGTCGGGGTATCAATTACCTGCATGAGAGACGCGCGCGCACCTGGCGAGAAGGAAAACAACCATCAGGACAGAAAAAAATCTAGTGTTGAGCCAACAATATTAATCTTACTATTATAGTAATTTTTTGTTATCTTTGAACCCTCAGGAACTAATGTCGCTGATAATGTAATATACTGCTAAGCTATTAATGTTAATGTTACATTAGGTACTTTTGTAAGAACGCCACTTCCTTATTGTACTGTCAACATTAGAGTGGTGTTTACGTTGCTGTAAAACAAAATTTTGTGTTGAATTGATGTTAACATATATGTTTAATATATTCTTGCCTTTTTCTTGCTTTCAAAAACATTCTGATGTAAAAAAAATTTGATACTATTATTTTGTCACAAAAACAAATATCACCAACGAAGAAAAAATTACGCCCAGGAAGGGAATCGAACTTGCGCCTGGATTACTTGACGTACTCTATTTCACGGAACTTAACGTCCTTCTGGGGCCGCGGTGACTGAGCGGTTAGTCTGTTCGCCTCCCACCAAGGCAAACCTTGTTCAATCCCCTGCTAGGTCACCGAATTTTTGCAGACAGTTGGCAAGTCATGCAGGCTTGTTACAACCTCTTCTCTGACTCGACCTTAGAACATGAGGGGACTAGTGGTTCGTTGTTGTACGGGGTCTATACAGGTTGATTCTGAATTTTACCAACAGACTTCGGGAGGTGTTACCTTATTCAAAAGTACGTAGGAAACATAAGTAGCTCTTTTGGCTTAAAATCAATATGAAGGGAGATATGAACCCTCAAAAATTGAGATTTTAAACTGTGCTGTACAAAAATTTTGGAATTCGCACGAGATTAAACAACAAACTTGATTTACATGTTTGGTTGACAGAAGACCTCAAATCACTTCAAGTGTCGTTGGTAAACATATTACCCTGAACTAATAACGTATGGGTTGCTATAGTATTTATTTTATTGATTGACTTGTCATCAGCATGTCTCAAATAACAAAAAAGGCTTCCTTAGTGAAACGTTTCGAGAAAACAGACAGCGAAGTATCAAAATTTGCGGTGCAACGCCTGTAGGAGTAGGCAACACTTCTGGCACCCACGCCACACTATATCTAGCTGCATTACAGCATTATTTAGTAAATAATAAAACGTTTAATAATTGAAATGTTATAAAAAACATTTAGACGACTTTTCAACATTTGCATAATATGTCTTAATATGCTGCAGTGAGCTGACTCATTACACTGAGTAAATTTTAAATTTAAACATTTCGTACGCGAACATTTTCGTGTGTTCTTACGATGCACCCTCGCTTCATGCCCTGTAATAATACTGTACAGGAAGACACCACGTCCTCATGAAACCGCATCAAGAGCATGAAAGATCACCTAATGCTAGTAGTACTGTGACCTTCTGTGAGTTGCCTTGGCACCCAGCGTGAACAATTTTTTAGTGGCCCGTAAAACTGTGAAAGTGAAAAAAATCACTGTCGTGAGTATAGATGTTTCAATCCGCGATATGTCAATCCACGTGTATTACATTTATAGTAATTTATCGTGCGTTAATTCTGAATATAGGCCTATGATGACAATCACTTATCGCAGTTCTCACTGCATGGCAACTATGAAGTGGTATTGTACGCAGTGTTTGTAGCAATATTTGAAATACATAAAATAATTGTCAAATAACTGTAATTACAATGTAATAAGATTATTCCCATTATTATAAAAAATTACACGTATACACTATAAAGAAATACCGGGCAACTAGCGCATTTCTGCAAGAATGTCTGGCGGTGTTTTATGTCTTACCAAATTTGACCATTGATGCCCTTCATTGTTCGAATGCCACGGTGGCAAAGTAATGCACTCTGAAACTTAACTTTTTTTTTTCTGAATAATTTCTTTTTGGGACGATGAAGACAGAAAGATTACGAAATCAAGCGTAGGTCTATGCAAACAGAATCATACATGACAACATATAAAAACTATTATACTTTACTTAAATAATTCTTGCCAGGGATTTAATTTAATGGAAAACTTGGCTACAGGTTAATTATGGTATTTTCTTCTGGGTTATTAAGAACACGACGCATAGCACTATTCTACACTAAGAGCAACGGTAAACTACCTTGGTCAGGCATATTGTAACGTGCATGCGCATAGAGCGCTATGCACTGCAGTAACGGTCACATTTTAAACGTAAACCGAAAATTATTTAGAATGCATATACCAGCTGCGCAGTAACCCATTTTCATGTCCCAACACTTACTAGCATTTTTGCCAGTATCGAACGCTTACTCTGCCCTAGTTTTAATACAAATATAATATATTCAAACTGCTCAAAATATCGTATATTATAATGTGGCTCTGTTGGAAAATCAAAACTATATTAATATGTTTTAGTGTTTCTTGTTAAAATTAACGTGCTAGAATACTATTAAAGTTTATTAAAGAAATTGTATAAATTTTGCTTTATATCTCAGATTAATCAACCTACTAAAATTCCACTTTCCCACATACTTTTGTGATGTTACACTGTTTAACAAGCACAGCAAATTTCTCGTCTAATAATCGTTCATATGTGACGATCAAATACCTCACAAAGAACTATGGCCACGAAATTCAGATAATATTTCGCGAGAAATCGTTCGTCTTCACAGTATTGTATTTAGATTCGTAATCCGGAGACTGAACTGCTTGCATATAGCTTTATGGTGGTTATAATTATGCCAATGAAGTATACAACCATGAAAATATGCTTAAAGGGCCCGCCTGTTTGGAGCACTTTTCAGCGGTTGAGGCCGAGAAGCGTGGGAGTTATAAGGACGACACTGCCATTCACTACAAGTGCGCCATCTCCGCTACGCGCAGGGCTCTGAATTGGCGTGTAGTGTTCTCGTCGTGATGCGTGTACCTACGGGACTTTCAGCGGATCATGTAATTTTATTCGTGGAACGTCTGTAGCAAGGTCCAATGCATGCCTCTCGATTACTTTTGTGTACATATAACGCGTATATTTTNTATTCGTGGAACGTCTGTAGCAAGGTCCAATGCATGCCTCTCGATTACTTTTGTGTACATATAACGCGTATATTTTGAAATGCACAGCTTTGAAAAGGCCATTTTTAGCTATGTTGGATTGTTCTGAAATGGTGTTTCTAACGTGCGTGACATTTTGGAAGTAACCGACGGGCATAGTCTCAAGTGTGCGTTATTTCCGTAGACTAACACATTGGACGCACTTTTAATAGTTTCGTTAAAAACCAGGATTTTGAACACACTGCAACGCAGTTCGAGTACCAGGCAGGCGGGCTCCTTAATATCGAACTGTTGTATAGAGGCACAGTACTTTCTTGTAATTACGAAAAGCGGGATCCATGAATATCAAGAACAAAACACGAACATTATCACTCCTGATCACGGCCATCTAGTCATGTCCNTATTCGTGGAACGTCTGTAGCAAGGTCCAATGCATGCCTCTCGATTACTTTTGTGTACATATAACGCGTATATTTTTAAATGCACAGCTTTGAAAAGGCCATTTTTAGCTATGTTGGATTGTTCTGAAATGGTGTTTCTAACGTGCGTGACATTTTGGAAGTAACCGACGGGCATAGTCTCAAGTGTGCGTTCTTTCCGTAGACTAACACATTGGACGCACTTTTAATAGTTTCGTTAAAAACCGGGATTTTGAACACACTGCAACGCAGTTCGAGTACCAGGCAGGCGGGCTCCTTAATATCGAACTGTTGTATAGAGGCACAGTACTTTCTTGTAATTACAAAAAGCGGGATCCATGAATATCAAGAACAAAACACGAACATTATCACTCCTGATCACGGCCATCTAGTCATGTCCNAAAAAGCGGGATCCATGAATATCAAGAACAAAACACGAACATTATCACTCCTGATCACGGCCATCTAGTCATGTCCATGTTTGGTAACCAATACTTCATAATTTCCACGTCCAATCCAACCCATTATCCTGCAAAGGTCACACTTCATCATGACCACCATAATCAAAATAAGTCATCATTCAGTTTAGTTCTCTTTTCATGTGGTCAGATGTGGACACTTGATTACTTGTGCATTTTATATAACCAGTAAACCCAATTAATTGCCACTTTCCCAGTCCAAACAGACAACACTTCGGTCATGTGCTACGTCATCAATACATCAATAACATCACAACCGTGGCGGACAGTGGTAGCCAGTGGACCCACCCAGCCAAATAATATCGTCGATGTAAGCGATAAATTGTCTCGCTCAACGAAGAACCACAATAAATCTCAAGATGTTGACGATATAAATCTTTCTGATATCGACTGCACAACCGGCATCAGCTATCCTTTATTATCGCCCACAACAAAACATCTGACAGTCAAAAAGTAAAAAATTCGTACCTCTTCGAGCATAGCCACTCTGAGCACCGCATAGCTGCGATCATAAACATGCTCTCAATTATTATGTTTTAACAGTTTAATTTCATTGCAACTGCCATGTCAAATAGAATAACCAACTAATAATATGCATATGTCCTCATTTATCTGATATATGTTCAAATAGGTTTTTTACACATAAATAATTTATGAAGTATGTTTATATAAAATCAGCCAAATTTAAATACTTAAACTCATTAATGGTCAGTTTTATTACCAATATTGCCGAAAACTCTTTTTACTCCAAAAATGCAATCAATCTACTCGATTCAGTTACGCATGATATTTAAAAATAACATTTCTCTGTAAATCTTCTTAGTATCATTCAAATAAGCGGCCCAATTTTAACATAACAGGTTTGTACTGAAGTGGTGAATTTAAAATGTTTTGCTGCCTTTATATTTGTAACTTCTTAGAATTTCATAAAAGGTTTTACATGTTCTACGTCAAATAATTCATTATCTTGTTTCGAATAATATTTCTGTTTACTTTCCCGTTCGCTATAGAGTATTGAAAACCAATGCCAATTTAAAATTCTTTAGTTCCTTGTGAGACTTGGAACTATACTGTGAGAATTACTTTATGACCAAGTGTGTCAATTGCCCCATTAAAATGACAAGAATATTTCAAAATGAAGTAAATAAGGAATGAATGTAATTCAAAACAAATTATATACTGTTTTACTTATTTCAATTTTATAAATATCTGAAGCTAGCATACGACATAAAAATAATTGATCACAGAATGTATTTTTTCTGTATATTAGTTATCGACGAGGAAAACCGTCAAGTACTTAATTACAGTTGAGTAAATCTGTGGTGTTGTAGTAGTAGTTTTTGGTTCATAAAGAGGGTGTACGGAATGTACTTGCTTACGCTATGTAAGAGAGTGTAGGGAATGTACTTGCTTACGCCATGTAAGAGGGTGTAGGGAATATACTTGCTTACGCTATGTAAGAGAGTGTAGGGAATGTACTTGCTTACGCCATGTAAGAGGGTGTAGGGAATGTACTTGCTTACGCTATGTAAGAGGGTGTAGGTAATGTACTTACTTACGCTATGCAAGAGGGTGTAGGGAATGTACTTGCTTGCGATATGTAAGAAAGTAGACAGTGATTTATAGTTTCTCAGTCAGCCACTAGCAGTGAAAAGAATGAATAGCAGAAAATTTCTATAATAGGTATACGAAATCGCCTTTAGTGTTTTATGCACCAAGTATTAATGCGAGTGGATATCTTGGCGCTAAATAGTACCTTCAGTGTATTTATGATACGGGGTGGAAGTTCAAAAAAACCTGGTAGTGTATCCGATTTGTTTAGGTAGGTATTTTGTACATCTCATAAAAAGTCCCAGGAAATCTAATTGTGAGTTTTCTGCATTTTGAAAAATAAGTCTGACATCTTGTAATTTTTCATGCATTCACAGAAACACTTACTGTGCGTAAACTATATGTTCAAGAGGGCTGCTATTCTTTAAGATTAGTTGCTAATGAAGATGTAAACATTCCTTTTTGAGTTTATACAACAAAGCTACACAAATTTAAAAAGAAATTCCTTTCTCATGGGTAAAATGGTAATATTGTTAAATTTTGCTTTTAAAAAAAGCAATGCATCAAAAAAATGTTAAAAAGAAATCTGTAGGACTTAAAAAGTACTGTCAATGTCCTGTTACACAATGCATTTTCTTTCAAAACCATTGAAACGACGGGTATTTGTTTATTAGCGTGTGCATTAAGTCGGCAATTTAGGGTTAACAGAAGATAAATTCATGTAAAAGCGTTACTATACGAAAACGATCTATCCTAGAGGGCTGCTCTAGTCTCATTTTCATTAATCGAGAACGGAAGTTTGAAGGGTGACTTAGGGGGCGCACAGCGCCCCACCCTTAAGGGGTAGAGTGCTGGAACAAAGTTTGTGCACACCTTTGAACTTTCCTCTTTCGATACCTCCACCACCCCCTCACCACTTATACCTTCCAGGGAGGAGATACGGCGACCGGAGGGGTCTGTTTTAAAACATTTTCGCCTCTGGAAGCCGCAGTTTTCGATGGATTTCGTCAGGATTTGAGGAAGGGCTGTCTCTTTGGACACTCCCTCGGTTCACAGTTAGTTAAGCCCTTTTGAATAAATGTCGGTAAAATAATGGTGTACCATAATATGTACCATAAATGTGGTACAAAGTCACTTGGTTCTTATTTCGCGCACCATAATTATGGTACAGTGTAACAAAACATTGGTATTTTGTACGATAATTTCGAAATTTGTAGCATAATGGTTTCTGTACCACCCAACTTTACCTATAGGCCTGAAATGAGCATGGTTGGGCTCTAAAAGTATTATATATACACCACACATATAGGTATTTCGTACGATAATTTCGGAATTCATTCCGCAATGGAATCTACACTTACCAAGCTTATCGCAGGCCGAATTTATGACCTCGGTTTGAGGTTGCACGCATGTACATGCTTCACCGTTCTTGAGTAAGAACGCGTGTTATGCGAGCAAACTAGGAAAAAATTAATACAATTACACTCTGTCAAAAAAAAAGGGTTGGTTTAAAATTTCACCCATTTACCTGCCTCACCCAAGGATATTGAACCCGCGGATTCCGCGGGCCGCCCCTGGTTTAATATTATTTGTAAACGGATCGGAGTATCATTTGAATACATCAATATGTATAGGTGATTTTATATAACGAAAATACATAATTACAAAGAATATATATTTTTAAGGGAAAATATGTGATACTTTAAAGCATTGCTCTTCAACCAAGCATTGCATCGAAAAATCTTTTAAATAAAAGTTTTGGAACTTACAAATTAGTGTCGGTATGGAGATATTCGGCGCATTTTATTTTAAAACCATTTAATTGACAGAGCTGTGTTTATGAGCGTGCTCTATAGCACCCTAGTACGCATGTATGCCACACACAGTAGTTTGAAAACCTATTTTAATTGTTAAAAATGAAAGTTCTTTTTTAAGTTTCGTTATATAAAAATTAACTTAATGACTTGTTAACGGTTTTGTGGAAGAGACATTGGTGAAATTGAGAAATGACATTAAACAATAGATATGAATTAAATTTGAATTTCGGACCACATCTCAATCACAATAAAAAATTTATTTTTAAAACTCACTATTATTATTATTTTTTTTGTTTTCCTCTAGTGGAACAGGTTGCCATGGGGGTTGTACAGCATTTAGTGATGTGAAACAGCGAGTACAGAATATGAAAGACATAGAATACAGGAAGTTCAGGTGCTCGATTATGAATATCTCTACCTACATGATGGGCCTACTTTTATGTGTATTCAAAATGTTCATATCTCAGTATCATACTATTTACATATTTAAATTGCCCGTTCCTACAATCACATTTCTATAAACTTTGCCTCAGGTATGACGCGGCCGCTATGCTGTTGGCGGCGGTGTGTTGTCGGTGACATCAGGGTTGTCGATGTCGACAGTACTTGGCCACGTGCTTTGCTTTAGGTGGTCATCATCGTCTTCATCATAGACAGAAGATGCATTGCTGCACCTGACACCTGGAAACGGACCACACTTGGCGTGCATGTCAGTGAACTTCTTCGAAACTCGCAATTTTTTTCACAGTACAGGGTGAGTATAAAAGAATACCCCAACTTTGAAGGTCTACAATATCAAAACAAAACGACCTACAACCTTTATCGACCAATCAAAAGAACCGTGGAACCGTGAAGTTAGTTTACCGTACATTTATAAATGTTTAATGTGACCACCATGAGCGGCCCGAACGACATCTACGCGATAATCAAACTCGTTCCACGCTCTTGTCAGCATGTTCGGTGTTACGGTTTGGATGGTGTTCGTAACTCGCAGTTTGAGGGGGTGAGGGGGTGGCGAGCTCGCATTCGACAGGTCAATGTGAAGGAGATGGTCTGATGTTTCTTTGCTCAGAACGAGGTAGACGATTCCTTCATGTCTAAGCTGGTTTTTAGCGATGAAGCGACGTTCCATACAAATGGTAAGGTGAACCGGCAAACGTGTGGATATGGGGTCAGGAGCCTCCAAATGAAACCACCGAATACGGGCGCGCTTCCCCCAAAGTGAACGTGTTTCGCGCTCTATCCGAAGACACTGTTTTCGGCCCTTTTTTTTCATGAGCCCACTGTTACTGGAATTTCTTATTTGGACATGCTTACAGAGTGGTTGTTTCCTCAGTTCGAAGAGGCTGCAGGGGACTTCATTTTCCAGCAAGAAAGTGCACCACCCCATTGGCACCTAGCTTTTCACGGATACCTGAACGAAACGTTGCCGCAACACTGGATTGTTCGAGGAGCAGCTGGTGACCAGGCTCTTTATTACCAGCCCCCAAGAAGCCCTGATATTACACCGTGCGATTTTTTTCTATGGGTGCCATTAAAGGATTAAGTGTTTCCTCCACCATTGCCGGCTAAGATTGACGACCTCAAAATGAGTATTACGGACGTCATCGAAACCGTAACACCGGACATGCTGACAAGAGCGTGGAGCGAGTTTGACTATCACGTAGATGTCGTTCGGGCCGCTAATGGTGGTCACATTGAACATTTATACATGAATGGTAAACTAACTTCATAGTTCCACGGTTCTTTTGATTGGTCAATAAAGGTTGTAGATTGTTTGTTTTTGATATTATAGACCTTCAAAGTTGAGGTATTATTTTATACTCAGTCAGTTTTTCTTGCAGTTACAACAAATTAGCCGAAGAAGAATCTGTGAAGCAGGAAACTGCAATGTTGGTATGGGAATAGACCTCTCGTTCTCACCAAGATTCCAGCCCCAATTGATGGGTGGAAATTATACACCTCGTCACTGTTGCACCTGATGATAGACATGTGAGGAATGCTGCCGTGCTGCTGCTTTTGTTGGAGGAAGAGAGGCCAAACTGAAATTGGCGTTTTGATGCTGCTTGGTTATTGTTAGTAGATACACGCGATGTCTTGTAATATTTCTATATTTTTATCTTGCTATTCCATAAAAGGCTGGGAAGAAAGTTTTACCAGTTGCATCTATGCTCTGAGGTAACATATTCGGGAAGTTAAAGATGCCTACATGCTGACGAATGGCTTGATTGTCCTGCAGCTTTTTGAATTAGACCTTCTTTCCTTATTAAAAATCGCAGACGTTGTGCCGCAACCTGTTAATGCATGCAGGAAGAGAATATGCAGTGCCATGTCACCCAACACTTCTTGAAGTTTTTTGATAATGAAAACTCTATCAGGATGTTTGCTTGTTCCAGAAATAAGCATGAAGGCATTATTTTTAGCCAGAGCAACTAGCAATACGAGGAAATCAGAGTCCTTTCCAATGAGTACTGAGACTCCTGATATTGCCGTGTGGATTGCTGCTGCTACAATGAGTGTTTCAGCATCAGCTTTGGCTTGGTTCACATGACAACCAGCGACATCGAGATGCACTTTCAGTATGGAGATCACTCTTGCCTTTTTCACAGAATTTGCACGGAAGCCCTGCTGTGCTGTGGTTGCAAGAACTCTCTCCTCAAGCGTTACATCCACGGATGCCGACGATCTACTTATTCTCTAGTGTTCATAATCCTTCGTGCCTGATATGCCGTATATATTGAATACCACATTGCACTGTCCATATATCTGTACAAAAAACCAATCATACTGCTAACAAATTTGTCTGTAGGAAGTTTTACGAAGCAAAACAACATGGTACAAGAGATGGCCAGCATCAACAATATAAGTAGCACTATCAGTAACATTGGCCTCAGATGTTACAAACATTTCAATTATTCGAATGAGTGATGACTTGTTTCCTTTTAGAATAAAACCATCGTCAAAAAGTGCTGGTGGATATGCCGCAAGCTCATACTGCAGACATGAAGCTAGCTCTTCGTCGCTGTTCACTATGTACACAATCCGGTACAAAGGTTAATTCGGGTTGACAGTGACACAATTACAATGTATTTTAACAGCCTTCGTGACATCTGCTAGCGGTTTAACTGCATTTTACCTACAAACTGTGACAGAATTGCCTTTTTTCCAATTGTTTTCTTCAGATGCATTACACCCACTTGTTCAGCAACAACGCAGTTTATATATTCCTTGGCAATCACTCCAGTGGATATAGAGGGAAGTAGCAGGGAGGTTCAACCAAACAATAAATTAGTAATATATAAACATTGCACTCAACAACAAGCAGCTGAGTTTAATGGTGCTAGGCGAAGGCTTACCAGTTATCCACTCCAAAGTACTAGAATTAACCGGCTCGCACCAGTACGCCCAGTACTAACAAAAACCACAAACTCATCACAGGGCTGGGACACCTAAAAAAATCATCGTAACACTTCACTATTTGAATAAAAAAATTTGGTTGTCATTAAAAATTGTAAGATTAATGAAGACGTTTTTAAAACTTTTACACATATGAAAAGGAATAATGTTATTTATTGTCTATACAAATGTCAGGAAACACATTTACAAACTACCAGTTGCATATGAAGACCTGGCCACCACAGTACACTCTCAAAAACAGCCCTGTCATTTCAATGGTTTTAAAAGAATTGTGAATAGAGTAGTACTATATCGAGAGTATTTTTTACGCTCTACAAATTTTGTTTGAACAATTTTTGAATGAAATTATTCGTTTCACAGTAAATTTAAAAATGTCACAATTTTCCCCATGAGAACGTTTTTTTTTAATTTGTGTGGTTCCGTTGTATACACTTAAAAAGATATATTTGTATGATCACATGATAGCCCAATCAATGAAGAACTAATGTTAAAGAAGGGGAGTCATCTAGAACAAATATTTTCGCACAGTGAGTGTTTCTGTGAATGCATATAAAAATACAAGATTGAAGACTTATTTTTTCAAAATGGAGGAATACTAGCAACCAGATTTCTTGGGACTCTTTTTTTAGCTGTTCAATGGATCCATCTGAACAAACTCCGACCAATCACAGATTGTTTTTTTCTTAACCTCCACGTTTGAGCTATATTTTAACTAAATTCACTGTACTAAAAATAAAGTTTCAGTTCTCAGCATTCATTTGTAATCTCAAGCTGTATATGTTAGTTTGGGTGAAAGGTGGGAAGTTGAAACCATATAAGAGTACGGCTAACAGAAGTTATAAGTGGTTAAATGAATTAAAACAGAGCGACTTACAGACTTTTAGAAGTCAGAGAAATTGAATAAGTCCTTACATGAAAAACTTATAAAATGTTTTCCCTATTATTATTAAACGCTATGGCGGTAAATTACATATATATATATACATATGTGTCCATAAATACTCTTCTTGAGAATTCAAACTTTATGTGAAAATGTTTTATTTCAATGTTATGTAGATTGCATACACTGACATAAATGACGCTAAAAGAGTGGTTATTAAAGTGGTCAGAAAAAGGCTTAGAAATATTTTCTTCTGTTTCAAAGCTAAGTCACAAAAATGATATTTTCTTCTTGGCATTTTTAACGCACTTATGCCTTTGCTATAATCATAAATATATTAACACACAAGAATTGGAATTTATTAATAAAATGTTATTTCTCAAAATAAGACAATTAAGGCTATAGCAGAAATTAATTCTTTGGTAAGGCCACGTCCCAAATTATCAATTCGCATGTTGCTAAGCCAACCGGATTTATAAGTCATTCATTTTCAGCAAAAATAGAGTACCATGTATTGCACTCGTTTCCGTAAAAAACTGCAAGTGCTGTAACTGGTCAAGTGACAAGAGGCCACGCAGAGATTTAAGTACTGCATTCTTCAGTGTGTGTGAAAATGATCCTACAGTAATAGGCGATTTGCTTGTGTGTAACGAAGCTCGCTTCCAGCTAAGGGGACAAGTTACGAAGCGGAACACGCTGTTTAGATGATGAGAAATGAACAAGAATACTTAACCACATCCTCGCGACATGTCATTAATTTCAGGTTATTTAAAAAAAAAAATGGTGCCGCTCAACCAGTGGTGTCACATCAATATCCGCGTGTGCTGTAAACTTTTTCACCCCGGGAAAAACTGGATATGTATGTGAGCAGAGTACAGTTCCGTGAATATTCTACCACAAGCCACACTTTTATCGAATGCATGACCAGCCAATTGAGGTAGCAGTAGCTAGTTTAATTATATCATCGCATGGCCAGCGCATTCGCTAGACTAATTGACACCGGACTGTTTACTGCGGGGATACTTGGAAATGAGGTCTGCAGCAACAGATTTCTAAACCTTTCCGAACTGAATTTGGATAACCAGCAGTGCAGTGCATTGGTATTCTGTGTCATACACACATTTTGCATCTGTAATGAACAATGCGTTTATCAGAAGGGGGTGCCGTAATTCCAATGTTTAATGCCGCAATCACTGTAAACTACATTACTTTTCATACAGAACTGTTTTATGTGAGAAAGGTCCCTAATAACATGGAATAAAGTTGATGAATAACCTTTCTCTCTCGTTAAGAAAAGGAAACTGACAGATTTTAACGTTTCAATTGTTTCAAAATACACCTGAAGGCATACACACCAAGCGAAACGTTTTACGACTTTGGAGAATTTCTTAATCACGTATTTTTCTAAATTAAAAAAAAACACTGATTGCATAGTAATATGTGGTTTTCAACTATTCATTCCATTCTAATTATATAATTGTTTAAATTAAATCAAATTTATGTTGTGAATTTGACTTTTTATTTTTTCTTTACATTATCTTTGTTTTGTATGATTTCATGCTAACTAAAGGTCGTTTACTGGGGTAGTAACCGAGTATTTATATAACATTCTCGTATTCACATTCATACATAAGAAACCAAATTTTGTAAAAAAATTTCTATTGTATTTTATTCCACAAAGTTACCTCATTGTGAATACTATTTAATTGTAATACCGATAAAAATTAACAAATGTATAAATCGTGCTCCTAGGCTTTAAACCTCTTGCAACGTACCACAACCAACTAAAAGCCATGTTGCTCACCTTGCTTAAAACCGTTATTTTTACTTCTTCCAAAATATGGAAGTAAATAAGGTAGCATTACCATCCAAAACACTTTTCCTTTAGAATTCGTCTAGAGCTTGATCGTATTTTCGTGAAAAGGGATATTAATATATTAACGGGCGTGATAGATTTCGTCTGCCACGAATCTAAAAGTGGTATTTATTCAGTTATGTTCTAGAAAAACATATTTTTTAATGTGTGTGTAAGTAAGTTCGTTGATTTGTAATCAGATAGCTGTGTACGCCATATCTTCGGTAGCGCTGAAGGATCTGAAATGTAAACAATAAACATTCATGACTAAATACACAATGAAAATATTTTAACTGTGTGTATCAAGATTCTGAGGCATACATACATATTGCAGCACGATACACTAACAGCATCAGTGTGCGTCTGACCACTAGCCTATCAATATGCCACGGGTAAATTACGGAGGGAGAAGGACAAACTGACCACAAAGAATATATCGCGACATTATACATTAACAAGTCAGACGAGTCCTGCAAGCAAATTAGCGTGTGTCAAGAAAGTTACGTATTATTGCCATGCCCGCTTCGCTTTGCACTACACGAAATTACTGCGAAAGCTGCAAGTGACATACTTGTACACTAATTTTTTATATAATGATGAATTGTAAATACTTAGACGCATGTCGTCTCACAGTTTTGTAAAACTTCGTTTAAAGACTGTTTGTTGGTGGGTTGTTTTCACTTCCGGGTTGTGGCAAAATAAAGAAGACGCTTTAGAGTTATTTCCAAGAAAAACACAAAGATTTTTTGCTACATAACTTTGTGCTATTTTTGTGAGTTGTAATTAATATTGTGTATATACTCAAACCGTAATTAAATATATAGGATGCTTTTGAATAATGCCGACAAATAAGAAGAAAACGTACTTATCACTTTTCCCTTAAGTGATTATAAAGGTATGTATGCGCATACAAAGATCGAGTTTTGAAATGCTTTTTGATAAAAAAAATAACAAACCTGTTAATGGTGATTCCTGTAACTGAGAACTTACATCTATGAAAACGTGGTTTGTAATATCCCCTTTACTAAGCAAATAGGGTTGGCCATCCAATGATTGCATGAAACTTTGTGCCGCTAAGTTGTAAACGATTTGTTAAGACAAACTATGGATCAGTATGTCTAAATTAACAGAAACGGCTGCCTTGTCGGAATACTCTCAGCTGAACCTTTTTCGAGAAATCCATGCGAGTGTCCTGTCAGATAGGCAACACACAACCCCTGTCTGGAAAATTTTTGTAGGACTTTGGAACAGTTCTCTTAAAAAGTGTGATAGGTGGATTTTTGTAAGTGAAAAGGTTTTATTTGTTTTTATACATTCATATACCACTGTATTCTCTATCTTGAGTTCATTTTGCATCCGCAATACATTGTCAATCATTGCCTCAACTAATCGTTTACTTCTTTACGTTAACAATAGTTTTGCGCAAACGTAAGGTAGCAACTCCTGTTTACTTAACGAAGGGAGGTGATATTACCAACCGTGATTTTAGACGTGTCGGGTCTCCGTTATCAAAATTAGAATTTACAGATTTGTTACTTATTCACAGGCACCATCTGATATTTGTAAATGAAAGCATTACAACGCTGGATTTTTAAGGGCGTCTAATCTCTCTAGATAATAGCTTGAGGGGAATATGGTACATGTGTCTGCGTCTTACATTATCTAAAGGAATAACCTGCAAGAGTTAGTTGGTGTTGTTAAATAATAACCTGTATTTTTCACATTGTATTTATTACAAATTAAATTTGTTATTTTTCTAGGCGTGGTGTTTTGTTTTACTAGATGTGTGGTGAAAGCTACAGTATTTTCTTAAAGACTCCGCTGCCATAATTTAAAATTAAACATGCAAAAAAAAAAAACAATTTACAAACGAAGAGAGAGAAAAATATAAATAATATACTTATTTTCTCTCTCTTTCAGAAATGTAGAAACGAAAGTGTAAAGACAACTGTTAAAATTGCTTTATCACGTCATCTACCTTTTCAGTTCTAACTTTTTTATATACGCCGTTTCTGTTACTCTCGGCCTACTATTTTCACGTTCTTCTTTTCACCCCCTTCGAGGAAACTTTTTGTGCGCTTTCTCTCGTTTCTTTCCTTTCTCTCGTTTGTCCCTCCGTTTCCGTAGATCCTGGCATCGTTTCAAATGCTTACACAAGCTTGAAGTCGCTGAAAATATTATAAGAGCTGAGCTACTGGAGTGTTGGCACCTGAAGTTTCCCGCTGGACGTTGAGCGAAGAAGCTGGGAAAGAAGGGCTGAGAATCTTAAAGGCAATGTCTCTCGGTGCCCTTCCATTAAGTATGAATCGACATGGGTCCAGTGGGCGAGGCATTCTCGTAAGACGCCTGGGCGGAGTAGCCTCTGTCTCACCCCGGGCAGCTTGCTGGGGGAAATAAAGAAGTGTTTTCGTGAAACTTGAGTTGGGATGTTGATTTCATGCCCGCTTTAAACAACAACAAAATACTAAGGAATCTTAATTTAAATAACATGAAACAGCAGTAAAATTGTTTTATCTTAAGTCAACCGGTACCAGATCAAAAGTGGGGGAGTGTTATACAGCACAAACAATGCTTGTTCATAGACAGATAGATCATGAGTCGAGTAGACAGGACANAACAATGCTTGTTCATAGACAGATAGATCATGAGTCGAGTAGACAGGACATTTTTCTGGGTGGCTTTTAATGATAAAGCATTTTACTTCTAACCAGTAATATCGTAAATAAGTGATATTTTTATGGTATTTAAGGAAAATGTTTAAAACTATTTTGTTGGTGATATTGTTGGGCGCTAAAATAATTCAAATTAGTTATATAAAAATCACGGTACTAGAGGAATTATGGGGACTTTGGCCCATCAGGACCTGGGACCGGAGCGTCGGAGCTGTTCGTGCTCTGTCATTCCGGTCAGCCGGTTACCATAATCAATCCTGGTAACCTTGACGTTGACCATTGACCTCGACCCTGGTGAACTTTGACCTTGACCCCGGTAACCTTTTACATAGAAACCCAAACATTTTAACAAATAACAATAAAAAGTATAGAAAATATTAAAAATTATTAAGAATTATTTTTTAATTATTAAAAAATTTATACAAAAAATTATTTAAAAAAACTTAAATTTCTATAGCTCCCCCACCTCCTTCACGCATTCTAATTCCACCATCTTGGTAGGTGTCACAGCCACCGTCTGCTATCGTGGTAGGTGCAGCCGTCCGCTATCTTGGTCAGTGCAGTCCACCATATTGGTATGCGTCACAGCCACAGTCCGCCATCTTGGTCTTTTTCGTTTGTCATTTGTTTATACATGAATGGAGTTTGTCTCTCACATTCGTTTGACCGCCATCTTGGTTTTTTAGTCCGTCATTGGTTTTACATTGCTGGTGCTGTTCCCAGCACCGCACCCAGCAGACGACTGATCCCCTCCACTCCCCATTCCAATATATTTAATTGGCCAACCCTGGTCCTCATTGGCTAATTGACCACCCCCTTCCAAAATATTTCATTGCTGCACCAATGTTTCTCATTGACTTATTACTCTGGTGTTTTCAGAAAACATCGTTCCAACCCATCTGCGGCCTACTTTAATCGCGAGGATGGAAAATTTTTTTTCCCCACTGAAAAACTCTTTATAAGACGCGCCCCGAATCCCCTCTGGAAATCAGTCATTTTTCTCGCTCTTAGAAATGTATGCGTGTTGTCAGAGCGGCCATGAAATCCTTTCCACCATTTTGGCATTTGGTAGAGTGCACTCGCTTAGTGCCTTGGAGAAACGGGACGAGTTACCGTACCTGCCAAAATAATTTCTCCTGGTCTACGTAACTTACGGAATTTCGAACGTATTCAAGTATTTGGCGACCTACCTGCAGCAGGACGAAGACATGCGGGACTACCTCCCGTGAAAGGAGTGTTTCGCGGGCTGCACCACCTTGGTTCCCGATACGCCGCATCGCAGGGGTCGGTTCAAGGCCTGCTGAGCATCCTTCGTGACGTCTGCGCCTATGGAAGACGACGTCCCCATAGAAGACGCTCTTCCTGTTGAAGACACCCTCCCTGTAGAAGACAACGTCCCCGCGCAAGCTTTATACTCGCAAGCTGTACCCGTGGTAGATGCTTCCCTTCAATAAATTTACTGGCAAGCAATACCCGGTGAGGAAACAAACCCAGAACATAGGTGCCCGATGTTTATGGACCTTAATAAAGTATTAAATGACTTAGTAAAAAAATTTTCAAACTCGATTAGTGCATGGGAAATAAAATTATTTATATATAACAAAAGTAGTATGAAATATTTTGCAGCATCCAAAGTTTTCGCTTGTTGGACTCGTACACCATCAGGCAGATTGCCATCTCATACAGTGACGAAGGCGAGAAAACTAAAGTTTTCGCTTGTTGGACTCGTACACCATCAGGCAGATTGCCATCTCATACAGTGACGAAGGCGAGAAAACTAAAGTTTTGCGAACAACCTGAGCATGTGGTAGTCCGTCTAACGGTAGTCATACAGTGACGAAGACGAGAAAACTAAAGTTTTCACTTGTTTACCACCGTGTACATGGAAGCACCTCGATCGCACCACGTAACAGACGCATCGCCTACAGACGTACGAAACGCACAGACTAAGGTGGGACGAGGGGAATATTTCGTACGAGGAAATTCCGACAATGCTGGACTCTGCCATAGTTCCCTATTACCTTGTGTATGTGTTTGGAAGACGCCAAGATTTGGCTATTCGCAATCCGTGCCCCATCGGAACGAACTTTGTAGACCTTCACAAGCATTAACGCTGCCCGCATTTTCGACAACTCGTAGAGACGTATGCCACATGATTTCAAGAGTGCAAAAATCAAATATATGTCTGCGCTCTGTGAAACTCCGAAATCCTTAGACTGTGTAGTTATGATAACCGGTGGTACATTAAAGAAACTGTGAGAAACCCATGATACATTTTTAAAAAGTATTAAGTGTGTAATGCCCTTCTAGACTAAGAGCAAACACACACGTAAAAAAAAGTATTCCTTGTATTATGCAGAAGAATAATAACATTGTGATATGTGCGCATAAATAAATGTATTTAAAAAAAATACATAAATTTGTATTTTATCTCGAGTTATGACCTGCTCACATAAGTTAAAAAACACTGTTGGTAAATACATTTTTAAAAGTATTTTTTTGTTTTTTTACAATTTAAAGAAACAAACGAAAAAAATTATATCTTGAATGAGATTGTAGCAATCACTAAAATATCTTATTATATAATTTATATGTATGAACATAATTATTTATTTAAATAAATTAAGGGTTAGCGGTAAAACACTTTGAAAATGAAGGTGGCCTCGAAAAGTATGTATAGACATGCCGTGTTGCGGCTGCAGTGACGGCCGGAGTTAAGGTTGGCACCGCATGCAGTATTCACGAGTTGGCAGCCGTCAGTTGGTCTGTGCTCTTCCTGCTTAACACGCAGCGGCCAGCCGGTTCACCTGGAAACGATGCACGCCTACAGTGGTGGCTGCACGCTAGCTACATTAAATGTATTATTCCAACAGAGATCGATTACTTATTCATTTGTCATGTAAAACTTTATTTCGTTGCTAATAGAATTCACGAATGCATATTTGTTTTATCACACAAACTTAAATACACCGGAAAAAAAGAAACTAACTTTTGTATTTAGCCCATTCGAGAATACACACAAGGGCACGCTGACAAGAGGGTCCAGATTCGACACTTGAGAAAAATATACACCTTAACCCACTTATAAAAAAATATACACTTTACCATACTGATTTATGAAAAACAGGCATAACCAACTTATTTGTAAAAAAAACAGACATAACATACTGATGGGGACAGACAGAACATACTGATAGAAAATATTATACCCGTTACCATACTGATTCGTGAAAAAAGACAACACATTCCTTAATTAATAAAAACTCCTGACACATACATTCCAAANAGTGGTGGCTGCACGCTAGCTACATTAAATGTATTATTCCAACAGAGATCGATTACTTATTCATTTGTCATGTAAAGCTTTATTTCATTGCTAATAGAATTCACGAATGCATATTTGTTTTATCACACAAACTTAAATACACCGGAAAAAAAGAAACCAACTTTTGTATTTAGCCCATTCGAGAATACACACAAGGGCACGCTGAGAAGAGGGTCCAGGTTCGACACTTGAGAAAAATATACACCTTAACCCACTTATGAAAAAAATATACACTTTACCATAGTGATTTATGAAAAACAGTCATAACCAACTTATTTATAAAAAAACAGACATAACATACTGATGGGGAAAGACAGAACATACTGATAGAAAATATTATACACGTTACCATACTGATTCGTGAAAAAAGACAACACATTCCTTAATTAATAAAAACTCCTGACACATACATTCCAAANCCGTTACCATACTGATTCGTGAAAAAAGACAACACATTCCTTAATTAATAAAAACTCCTGACACATACATTCCAAACACCTTTAAAACAAAATTAAAGCCAGTGCACAGGGAAAATATGATTAATATAAGTATCTGAACCATCCATTCATAATCAGCTTCAAATTATTTAACAAGGCTTGGAATATTTCGCACGCAAAACATAACTGATATAATTAATATCCTAAAAAAAGTGCATACACCAAGTTAAGAATAAATATATGCATGAAACGCTTTATAGTTTTACTCCAACTTTAAACATTTAGAGAATTAATCTCGCACCCATGCGTGCATATATAACAGCNCACGCTGTTTGGGAGGGGGGGAGGGGCAGGGATATACATGAAATAATTACTTTCTCAGCTTATATGTAACAATTTACTATAAAAACATTTTATGTTTATATTAAATTAAACTTTTATCAGGGTTTGCAAGCCAAAATGTTTTTCTCGGCGGTTCAAGAGTCATCGCGTATGGAGTGTCTCAGCCACCGCACGTACACGTGATCATTACGTCGCTTCAGCACCTTCTCCACCAAATACATGTCTGTTAACTGCGTAGGCCTGATCTCTTCGGTGTAAAATCCGCCAATGATGGGTTCGCCGCGGAGGTGATCGAGGTAACACATGCGTGGGTACGAGTGTCGTATACGCACCACATTGTGCAACTCTGCGGACCAGTTCTGTAGTTGAAAACTCCCAGTTTTTTTTAATCCATACCAAGTCACCGATCTTGGCTGTAGGCTTGCGTGGGTCCTTCCTCTTTGGAATAGCATGCATGGTCTAAACCAGGGAGCCGTTTTTCAAGTCTTCTGACTTCACGCGATTGGTAGAATGAACGGTAGAATTGTACTCGCGAACAAGTTTTGGGAGTATATCCAACCACTTGTAGTTTCTGCTCGCCATGAAATATCCCCACAGTTTGATCTTCAGCGTCCTGTGATACTGGCCTTGACCTCAGAGTATGTTGGATCATGATTTATGCCATACTTTTTCATCAGTGCACGAAACGTTGCTATAAAATATTCTTTACCATCGTCGGTGTGGAGAGTTTTCTGTATGCGTCCTTCGCGCAACACATCCACCACGCATTCTTCAACTTGAGTTGCCTGGACCAGGCATATTTGAAAAAAGTATTGATTATGGTCAAAATGTACTGGTGATTTTTATTCACACGAGCAAATTATTGTATTTAGATCAAGTGAGATTGGAAACTATCGACCAGCCCTTTCATGGCGTATTTTCTGGGTGAGTATTTTATTATAGCGCATTTGAGCATCTCGTCAGCAACTGCATACTTGCTCATTTCGAAATGTAGCCTTCCTCCGCGAGTTCTTCGATGACAGAAATTATTTCGTTCGTGTGCCAGCGGTTTACTGCTGCCTGCGAAGCAATCAGAAGTCTCAGCTTATCAACTAACTCAATTGGTTCATCCCAATACTGAAAGTCGGTTTTTTCCCCGCTCTCCAATTTCTGAGTGAAATCCGAGCCACCAATTTCGTGTACCCTAGGAAACTGTCCGGCTATAATGGAGACTTTTTTGTGCGCCGTGTCTTTAAATCGATGTGATGCAGGATTATTCTCGGCGTAATATATGCAACTTTTCTGTAACAAAAGGCAGTATTTGCTCAAATCCGATTTGGTGTAGGGTCCAGGGCGCCTAGGAGACAA
This sequence comes from Clitarchus hookeri, assembly GCA_002778355.1. Lineage (NCBI taxonomy): Eukaryota > Metazoa > Arthropoda > Insecta > Phasmatodea > Phasmatidae > Clitarchus > Clitarchus hookeri. The sequence continues at coordinate 138,820 of NQII01003890.1, read as the reverse complement.
AACTTCGCTCGATACCTGCGTGATTTTCACCTTGCGCTTGCCGATCTGCAGTCCATCCCTGGGAACAAATAAAACTTCCTTATTTCCAAGGTACAATTTTCCACCACTTTTCTGCAAACCACAAGTCTTGTCGGCAGTACGGTCAGAGTAGGAAGCGGTGTAATGAGATAGAAGGATAGAAGAGTGCCATCGGGCCCGTGCTCTCGAGTTCCTTTCCGTTTACGCGTCGGAGTCGGTTAATACACCTTGATTTCACGTGGGCATCGTCCCCGTCACTCAGTTTTTTTTTCTATTTACATTTAACCTGGGGGGAGGGGTAATGAGTTTGAGAACTTCCCCCCTTCGATTCTCGATGGCCATTCTGTTTTTATCCGCTAGTAAGTATTTGGTCCGTACTACCTCGATCGCTCGCTGAAGCTCATTAACCAATTCAGTTCGGTTATTCATCGTACTGTGAGTCGTAAAGGCGTTTCCTAAATGTATATATATCGACCACACCTTTTTGTAGGAAATCATTTGCGATTTTCTGAAATTGCTGTCCGACACACGTATCCAATACATTCTTGCTATGCCTCGCAACATCAGTTTTCGCAGCCAGTTTGGACATTAATACATTTTGTTAGTCCTTCAATTCTTCTCATCTCTGCGCGTTCGACACATTGATGAAGTCGATTATCCGCACCATCAAATCTTCAACCAATTAATTTTTCACACTTTCCAATTTTCGACCGATAAGGCACAACTCTTCTCTAAATGCAACGGTGAAGAGATTTTGCCCATTCCATTCTTGTGACGATCAATGCGGCCAAATTTTGAAATGCTTCCGACACTCATGCTTGCGTTCGTAGGATTAACTGATCCAACCCACGCCTGTACCTGCCTTTATGTAGCGAGCAATCCTTTGCGATTACCAATATACCGAACTTGTCTTTCCACCACAAAGAACACATATATTTGAATTATGGAAATGTCATTTCTGTATTTAGATGGTCGTCGTAAACGTGGCGTAAATTAGTGTCTTCCATGCTGAAAAAACGAGGAAATTCACATTGTCGCGAAGAAGTTGTTTGGGTACATGAGAATTAGTTAAACTGAGGTACATGCAGTCCACGTTCGCGTGCCATCCCATGCTAAAGTATTCTTGAATAAAATTTTTTTTATCTCAAGCAATATCTTTGAAGACATATATCAAATTTGGAATAGCTTCGTTTGGAGGTACTACCTTTTCGTTTCCGCTGCAGGGGAAGTAACCCATGCTATCCACGGCCTGCAGTACTCGTGCCAATCGCTGGAAATTCTGTTGCAGCAGCAATTTTGAATAAGCGTACACATTCTCGAACCTAATGCCATCCAGTTCTTCCAGCAGGCTCAGTAGGGCGCATATTTTCACACACCCGGACGGCCCACAAATCAGGCCTCGCACGCTATTAGGCAACAGGGCACCAAGATGTGATTCGTGCTCGGTTTTGAAATCTTCCCCGGTGATACACACAGAGAGACTAATGTCCTGCCCTATTGCCTCCATTATACTAAAACCTAAAACAAACTGTATAAAAGAAAAATATTTATAGTTTGCTAGCTCAGTTTAATTAAATGAGTCTTACGGTAAAGACGGTGAAATCCGGCCATAGGATCGTCGATTCACTCATCAATAATCTCCCGTTAGAACTTTACATTTCAGGATACAGGTCTGCGGGCGGGAACAAGGCTAGCTGAAAGGTTGTCATGCAGGCATAAACACCATGGACGAAGCGTACAAGCAGCATGACATCGCACATTCCCAGTACAAGGATCTGCACGCTAGGCACCAGGCAGACATGATAATTGCACAGAAGGCCGACGAAATAAGAAAATCGGCAGCCGCCGGGCTCGGAGAAAAAGTATCCACCTGGGGCGTATCCAACGTCATGAAAGCTAAGGTTAAACTAGGATGGGTCTATGTGCAAGCAAAAGGCAATCACAACGCCCTCGAAGGACCAAGAGTAAACGGAATGAGAAGGTATAAGGGTTCCTGCCACACTGATACCTGCAATTGGTGCTCTGGCTGGTATCGCCGGGGTAGTCACAAATATTGTAAGCGCCTCGAAGCAGGCTTCGAACGATCGAAAACAGGTAGAGGAAACTCACCGCCGTAACATAAAATTGCAAACTATCTCCATAGGGGAAAAAAACGGCCAAGGGCTCTACATTCGTCACCCGTATCCTGGAAGAATGGATCAATTTGATTGGGGGGGATAGGAAAANGGGATAGGAAAAAATAGAAGGTAAATAAAGTAAATCTGCCTAAATGGCCACTGACGCACGTGGATTTGGAACTGTTTGCGCACAGATTGAAAATACCGCATTTTCGCGGAGTGTTTCTGAGAGATGCTTTGCCCCCTAAATCCAAGAGACACGAATGTGTCATAATTAATCTGGACACAACAGCCGGGCCCAGTACGCACTGGGTGGCCTNGATAGGAAAAAATAGAAGGTAAATCTGCCTAAATGGCCACTGACGCACGTGGATTTGGAACTGTTTGCGCACAGATTGAAAATACCGCATTTTCGCGGAGTGTTTCTGAGAGATGCTTTGCCGCCTAAATCCAAGAGACACGAATGTGTCATAATTAATCTGGACACAACAGCCGGGCCCAGTACGCACTGGGTGGCCTACGTAAAAAAAGGTAAACACGCAGACTATTATTATGGTTTTGGGAATTTGCGTCTTCTGCACGAATTGCGTGAGTGTTTAAAATATACCAAACTAACATACAATTAAGAAATGGAACAGTCGCTTAACATGTGGAACGGTGGACACTTGTGTCTACGATTTTTAAGTAACAAATATTTCCAGTGATATAACGAAAAAAAAAATCAATATAATTCGCAGGGAATAAAAAAGGTGTGTGAGCCATACCGATCCCATCAGTATGTCGGTGACTATCATTCTAAGTGGTCAAACATCCGAGTTGCAGGCCAGCTTTTACCCTCCCTTAGCAATGAAGGGGGAATGGTGTGTGGGGCTAGGGGATTTTCAAACTTACAACTCCATATCCATTAACAAGAAAAGTAAAAATACCTGTTTTCGGTATTCGGTTATGGTCACAGCGAAGGAAATCGCCATTCCCACTGGGGCGTACGAGCTGAAGGATATGGAATACTTTATAAAGAAATCGCTGCCTCACGACACTGCATTCGAACTGCACGGGGATCCGAATACCATGAAGGCCGAAATGCTTTGCACCCCAGATGTATATTTCACGGAACCAGACACGATTGAACCCATGCTGGGGTTCGAAGTTAGCATGTACGAAGCAGGAAAAAAACATGTATCGTCGAGTGCGGTCAACATCTTTCCGGTTAACATCATACGAATAAACTTTAATTTGGCCAGTTGCAGTTCTGTGATTGGGAAACCGAGCAGCGCTATTTACGAGTTCATTCCCGCCACAGGTTCTTGATATAAAATCGTCAAATGTCCTAAAANGGGAAACCGAGCAGCGCTATTTACGAGTTCATTCCCGCCACAGGTTCTTGATATAAAATCGTCAAATGTCCTAAAACGCTCATTTACGTTCCGATCGTCGCAAAGAGCATCCACGAAGTAGCTGGTTCGGTCGTCGACCAATACAACAAACTGATCAATTTCCGAAACTAAGAAATCTCTTTGCGCTTGCACTTGAAACGATGGGATTAAATTTTGCTGGGAAAACAAAAATGTAAAAATGCGCGCGGTACATCGGACCCAAGGTCAGTAAGCCACGAGGACTCGTTGCGCTAACACCTGAAAATGAAAAGTTTCTCCACGTCCTCGGTTTAAAAGTAAATCGCCATGGTGGACGAGATCCATGAAGTGGATCAACGCTTAGAATTCGACGACAAATTTGATAAAATCTAAATGCACNCGCCATGGTGGACGAGATCCATGAAGTGGATCAACGCTTAGAATTCGACGATAAATTTGATAAAATCTAAATGCACTGTTACGAGCCTTATCTTGTCACGACTTTCGCTATCGGAAAGGAGGTTTGAATACCTATACAGCGTCAAGATATTTACATCTTGCCTAGTCATTCCTCTGTGCAGATAATAGGTAAGCTAACGAAGGCAGATGGGAACCACCCGACCGCCACCAAGATGGTTCTAAATGGGATTTTGTACTTTTTCGAATGCGTAATGTACGAGATGAATGGCGTCATGGTCGACCAGTCACGATATGTGGGCGTAACCTCGTCTATGGAAAATTACCTATCGCTAAAGCCCAACCATCTATCTGCAGCCAAGATGTCAGGCTGGGGAATCGAAAATCACTAAAGTGTTTCCATTCACGCCGAAGGCAGGTTCGAAGTATGCGTTCCACTCTCCTTGCTACTGGGATCCATCGAAGATTATAAGAATATAATAATAGGAGTGAGAGGCAGGAGCCGGTGATTACGCTGGCCACATCGCATTTGGATGCCATATTGGGAGTTGGAGAAAACACGCAGCCGGTCTCTCTTGATTTGAACGCCATAGAATGGTTTCTCCTTCGCATTGCCCTGAGCACTCGTGAATGTGTCAAGCTTTTGAATTATACCAAGAATGAATAAGTGATAGAAATAGCACTCAGAAGTTGCAGCCTGGTCACCTGACCGGCCCTGTCCGCCGCCACGCGAAATCACTGGGTCATGAAAACGTCTTCCAGCATAGAGAAAAACTGCGCTACATCATACTGGCGCTTCAGACGAATAAACAGCATAACATCTGAGCCAACAATTCTACGTTTGACCACTGCAAAGTCGAAAATGTAGAGATATTTTTGAATAGCGAAAGCTANACATCTGAGCCAACAATTCTACGTTTGACCACTGCAAAGTCGAAAATGTAGAGATATTTTTGAATAGCGAAAGCTATCCGTATATCGACCTGAACAGTACGTTCAACCAAGAAGGTTTTTCTTTACCATATTATTTGTATTCACAATTCCAATTATCGGCTTATGGACCCAAGGAGAATCCCATCCTGAGCCCCAAAAATTTTCGAGACATGGCCCTTTTGCTGGTATTCGATACATCGAAGCAGAACTAGCGCGTGCAAAATGGTATGGTCGAATGCCGGATCGAAATAATCACCAAGGAAAACGTGCCCACGTATACCGCAGCCTACTGCTTGATACTCCACGACAGGATCGTTCAGTACGATTGTTTTTTCGGCCTGGTAAAAATCATCAGTTAATTAAGCACGCAAATACGCTTGGAGTAGGGACTCATGTTTCAGTCGTAAAAATGTATACTAACTTGCAAGGTTTATGGAGCTAAGACGACTTCGTGCTCAAGTAAATCGCAGTTACGGATAATCATCACGTGACTCGAACCCGCAACTTCCAGCCTCCGTATCCGTGGAAACTGTTGGATGAAAAGAGCTAGAAAAAAAAACGCCTGGTTGACCAAGTACTGCGACTGTGCCGGGACGAAGGTAAGATTCCGTATCATCATGTGGGAAACGTATCAAGCGACTAGCTGATGCAGTACCTGTGAGAATCAACTTATGTGGCGAGTCCCGAGCAAAAAATAATGGCTGAGTAATTTTTGCATAAACGAATTGGAAATAATCAGCGTACAGGATGACCATGGGTATCCTTCCCTTCGTAAAATGAGGAACTAAACGATTCTGAGTTCTTTGGTGATCGCTTCGAAAAACGCCCAGATACTTTACGAGTGGCATGCTCATTTCACGGAGATATAAACACGGTTGTATATCTCGTAGCGAAAACATGATCTTTTTTGGGTTGCCATCCAGTGTTCGAGAAGAGCTTGCAGGCATGATTTTGCACGATGCATAGTCGGAAAAATACTGTTAAGTGATAGTGTAGATGTAAAATTATCTTCAATGGTTGCTGCGAACACCTGCTGCAAGTATTATGCATGATCNAGTTAAGTGATAGTGTAGATGTAAAATTATCTTCAATGGTTGCTGCGAACACCTGCTGCAAGTATTATGCATGATCTTAGGCTGTGTGAAATACGAAGATACCTGATAATATAACAGTCATATGTATATATGACGCCATACCCCGAAGTGAAAAAAAAAAGTAAATAAATTGAACCAGAAAATAAATTAGTCACCCATTCGAGCACGAGCCACCGTGGGAGCAAGAAGATGCCATTTTTTCCGGAGAACCTGTACGCTTGTCTTATATGGAGGACTTTAAAATCACCTATTCTTTCTGGGAGTCTGGATCACTCTACCTACGAAGAAAAATGTGATGGATGGGACCACTGGTTATATTCAGTGACTCCGGGTAATTGCGAGCCTACTCAACAGTTAATAACATGCTGTACTCCTGAGAATTGTGTGGTTTATCACATGAAACGTGATACGACTCTTCGAGCAACCATGGACCAGGTTCTGGAATTTGCAGCAACTTCGAGTCGAGGCAAGGTCGACCCTNAGGGACTCATGTTTCAGTCGTAAAAATGTATACTAACTTGCAAGGTTTATGGAGCTAAGACGACTTCGTGCTCAAGGAAATCGCAGTTACGGATAATCATCACGTGACTCGAACCCGCAACTTCCAGCCTCCGTATCCGTGGAAACTGTTGGATGAAAAGAGCTAGAAAAAAAAACGCCTGGTTGACCAAGTACTGCGACTGTGCTGGGACGAAGGTAAGATTCCGTATCATCATGTGGGAAACGTATCAAGCGACTAGCTGATGCAGTACCTGTGAGAATCAACTTATGTGGCGAGTCCCGAGCAAAAAATAATGGCTGAGTAATTTTTGCATAAACGAATTGGAAATAATCAGCGTACAGGATGACCATGGGTATCCTTCCCTTCGTAAAATGAGGAACTAAACGATTCTGAGTTCTTTGGTGATCGCTTCGAAAAACGCCCAGATACTTTACGAGTGGCATGCTCATTTCACGGAGATATAAACACGGTTGTATATCTCGTAGCGAAAACATGATCTTTTTTGGGTTGCCATCCAGCGTTCGAGAAGAGCTTGCAGGCATGATTTTGCACGATGCATAGTCGGAAAAATACAGTTAAGTGATAGTGTAGATGTAAAATTATCTTCAATGGTTGCTGCGAACACCTGCTGCAAGTATTATGCATGATCTTAGGCTGTGTGAAATACGAAGATACCTGATAATATAACAGTCATATGTATATATGACGCCATACCCCGAAGTGAAAAAAAAAAGTAAATAAATTGAACCCGAAAATAAATTAGTCACCCATTCGAGCACGAGCCACCGTGGGAGCAAGAAGATGCCATTTTTTCCGGAGAACCTGTACGCTTGTCTTATATGGAGGACTTTAAAATCACCTATTCTTTCTGGGAGTCTGGATCACTCTACCTACGAAGAAAAATGTGATGGATGGGACCACTGGTTATATTCAGTGACTCCGGGTAATTGCGAGCCTACTCAACAGTTAATAACATGCTGTACTCCTGAGAATTGTGTGGTTTATCACATGAAACGTGATACGACTCTTCGAGCAACCATGGACCAGGTTCTGGAATTTGCAGCAACTTCGAGTCGAGGCAAGGTCGACCCTTCTCCTACAACCACCGAAATTCGTGCCCCCGACTTCTCCACCCAGGTCTGCGTACGTCGGCAAAATAATACCAGCGAGGTTTCGACCAAAACGACCCCAACTAAACGTCGAAGGTCGTGCCGTAGTCACCGTGTTGACACCACGATGCAAAAAAATTCTGGGGAACCTGCATCGAACTGTGAAGCGTGTCCATGCAAACGTCCACGTGTGACGTCACTTGCTGCCGCCAAACATGAATGTCACTAGTAGTACCAACAAATTTACGAAACATCCAAATTTTAACACCAAACTCCATCTTAATTCTTTTAGATGAATACACAACTGGAGCCTGAGCTACCGAAATAATAGCAGTTTGATTTGTAACACTTTTATGTAAAACNCTACCGAAATAATAGCAGTTTGATTTGTAACACTTTCATGTAAAACGAAAGTCTTCCAACGTAATACAAGACGAACATCAATTTGACAGAAATACATAACAGCTATACCAGGATTGTTATGTGAACGACGATAAAAACATAACTCCAAAATTCCACAACCAGGATTAGTAGTCATACCTTGAATAGCAAATCTCTACAATAAAGAAACAAGAACACAACGTTTGAGTAACTTGCTTAACAAACACATTGTTCGTGGGAATATGCAGTACCGAAGGAGCATAGGGGACTCTTGCTGCGAACGTGACAACAGAATTAAGTTGATAAAATATTAATACTTATATGGTAAATATATATATAATGTTAACTTAGTTAAGGGCTCTGCCTACCTAGCTATAAAATTTAATATATATGTAATTTTTTTTTATTCACAGGCGTACAGACATTTGACGACGGGGAGGCAGGCTGTGGCGGGGGTATGCATTATAGGCGGGAGATGGGCACTCGCTTATAAGCTTTAGTTTGGGCGTCGATGCGCCACAGTTGTATTGTTATTGAATACTCCGTGCTGTGGCTTATTTAAGGAAATTAGCTGCCATCTTCGTAATGTCATCGATTAATTCCTGGTCCAAGAGTGACGAGGCTCTTCTAATTAATGCGGGAATATTATTCGAAAAGATGGGTGCCTCCGCATCTATCGCCTCAGGGCGATGCGACGCTGCACCATCGGAGACCAAGGTAGAATCCGGCACTGCACCTATAGCAACAGTCGGCATCGCGACGGAGACGCCCTTCCGGAGCACCCAGACGCCACCATTTCGCGGTTTCCAGACGGGTGAGTTGGCTGCATGCGACAACATAACTGAAGGTTCCCGCTGCTGGACGCTGGTAACGTACCGCAGCTGGAAAATGGATTGCCTGAAATTACTGTTTTACATGTGCAAACAACGGGGACTCTTTCTTCCATCGATGAAACGGACTCATCAGTGTCGGTACAGTACTCTCCGGTCTCTGATATGGCTTACACAAATGCTGAAAGATGCCTTTGCTGCGAAGACATGTAATCTCCGCTGACTCTCGATGCTAACGCACCCTCCCATCGGTTTCACCAGTGTTTAAATAACTTTGAAACCATTTTACGTGCGTTACATAACGATGTTGCCGATTTACATCTCGAACAGACTAACTGCGTGCGTGTTCTTAGAGACGTGAAATGTTACATGGAGGGATTTAAAAACATGATTTTATACACACATTTGTTTCTCCTACACTTGCGAACCAAGCATTTTAACCTATTTTTTGGTGTAATATTTGTGTGTGGTATTCGAGTTAGATATGACAATGTTATTTCACTCCTAACTGTGTGTGTGTTCAGTAATTAATTTTTCTTCATGTATAAACCGCAAGTATTTTTTTACTTTCTTTTGTATAAATATTGATTGCGCTTGATTTTCTCTTGGAGAAGGGACAAATACGTGAAATATTTCATAACAGTTCCTCCTATTACATAATTATCATGCTTGACTTATTTACCTACAATATTTACAAATACACTCTCAAATTTGCTGCAAATTATTAGCTTGTATTGTTTTACTATAACAAAAAATAACTTGTGTGAAATATTTAGCCAATATCCATTTAAAGAAGGGTATTCAATTTTAAAAATATGCACGGCACAATGGTGCCGCTACTGACCGACATTAACTACCTCTCGAGAATGTGTAGACGTATGTGGAGTATGCTGACGGAGGAGATGTGATCGCGTGACCACCTTCATTCTGACACGTCGCACAAGACAGCCGCCAGCCTCTCTCTCTCTCTCTCTCTCTCTGTCGCTCTCTCTCCCTCTCCTCTGTATCACTTGCATGTAGCAACAATCAAAGTACTCACGTTATTTTAAAATGATTTCAATTAAATGGAAATATTACACTAATAATTGCTAAAAAAAATTATTTATGTTACATCATAATTCCATAGACAGAACTTGTAAGAAAATTTAATTTAATATATAAATACATCCTGTTTACACATTAAATAGAATAAGATAATTAGCAATACATAAATATATACACATATAATATTTACAAAACACGTGGGAGAAGATATTTTACATGATGTACATATTTACTGAAAAAATGCAAAAGATTGGTAAACAAAAAAAAATTATCAGATAATTAAACAAATCGACATTTATTTTTACATAATAATGATTTTTTAGACATAGCATAAAACCATTATTTTTTCCATCAAAACTTTTTATCACGCACGCCAATATTTTTTTACACTGTAAAACGTGTGTGTTTCGTAAACTAAAAAAATTGCGAGGGGAATAGGAGGTTTTCATCACCAGAGTTTTTCTAANCGTAAAACGTGTGTGTTTCGTAAACTAAAAAAATTGCGAGGGGAATAGGAGGTTTTCATCACCAGAGTTTTTCTAAAGATAGAGCAATGCTCATGTACACACGCACACATGAGCACCTCTGGCCATGGGTCCGGTGGTGTTGTAACCTCCAAACTGTGCCAAGAGCCATCACGTCGTTCAGATCATACTTTAAAAAGTTTATAATTTTTAATTTCATGATTAAATTCGCAATTTTCCTTGTCGTACTTGCTTGAACGTCATTCGCCCACAATTTCTTTTTTTCATATTTCTGATGTTTGTGGTAGATTTTGTTTGTGGATGGCCCAAATGAACTGCACACTTGTCACTGTCACAATCTGTACTGATAATTCAAGAGTCTTACCATCGAACACGCTTCTTTCAAGGAGGAAATGAACATTTTCCTCACACCACTCCACAGTGACGGTAACAGCCGACTGGTCCGTGTAGNCCTCACACCACTCCACAGCGACGGTAACAGCCGACTGGTCCGTGTAGGTTACGCCGTGCAGTAAAGGATATGTACTTGCGTGTTTTTTATTGGGCATTATTAACCTATCACAAGGACGCGCTCCACCATTGCGAGAAGACTTGGTGGAAGGCCTCGAGCCTAGGTGCACGTCGCATGCAAAAGACGTGCAGGCGGAGGGCCAGTCCGGGAAACCTTGTCTTTTCACCACATGGTAATGTCCATCACATTTCTCCAGCCATTTGCAAACATAATTGTTATTACTTTTTCGGAAAAGTTCGTACACTATATTTTCACACATTCTTGCCTTGCATACGTGGACATCACGACTTTGTTTTACCAACTTCTCCAACGAACAAGGAAATATAGAGTTAGGGCATAAATTGTAAACGTAACGGTTTTTATATTCGCACGTTAATGTNTCTCCAACGAACAAGGAAATATAGAGTTAGGGCATAAATTGTAAACGTAACGGTTTTTATATTCGCACGTTAATGTGTCCCGCACATAACAGACTTCAAACTCATCGTAGCAGTAAAGCCAGTTAATTGTACCGTCACAAAATTGAATTTGCAGAACACCTCGAGTAACTCGAAATCTTACGCGTAGGTACCTACAATTAAGTTCACTGTACTTGCTCACGTCTTCTGACCCGAATGGAGAAAATTTGGCGACGAATACTTCCATTTATTCTTCAACATCACTGTATTCGAAGTCGGAGCTGATGGAGTGCTCTGCGAAGCTAGGAGAGAATTAGCTATAGGACGTTCTGGCCGATGGGGGCTGGTACGGGTTGCCTGATGGTTGCGGGTTCGTGCTAGTAGACGGCATTGACGGAGTTGCTCCTCGTGCCAATATGGTGCGGATAAGTTAAATAATATTATCTCCATTTTCTTCTGCGTTACTGTTGCTATTATTTTCCTCTTCACTTGACAATACGGCTATTGCAAATTTAATAGGGGTTTGAAAACCTGTAAGTTTCGAAATGGTTACTGGGTTTTCCTCTTAAAATAGGGAAAAAGGAACAACGAGAACAATAACTTCTTCCCAGGGGGTTCGGAGTGCGTCTTATAAAGAGTTTATAAGGGGTAAAAAAATAGTCTGCCCTCACGATTAAAGTAGGCCGCCGTTTGGTTGGAACGAAGGTTTCCGAAACACCCCAGTAATTAGTCAATGAGAAACATTGGTGGAGCAACTAAATACATTGGAAGAGGGTGGGCAGTTAGCCAATAAGAATCAGGGGTGGGAAAATTGGTTAATTAAAGATATTGGAAAGAGGGAGTTGAGGCGGTCAGTCATCTGCTGGGTGCGGTGCGGTGCTGGGGACAGTACCGGCAATGTAAAACAAATGACAAACGAAAAAACAAAAATTGGCGGACGGTGGCTGTGATGCCTACCAAGATGACGGACTGCATCTACCAAGATGGTGGAATGCTTATGGATGGATGGGAGTGTAGAGAATATCCGTAAATTTTAAGTTTCGTTTTATATACATTTTTAAAATCAATTTTTTTTTATAATTTTTAGTAATTTTAAAATAAAATCTTTTATAATTTTTTTTTTTTTTTTTTTGTCGGATTTTTCTGAATTTACTGAATATTCAAGATTAAAGGTCACCGGGGCCAAGGTCTGGGTCAAGAACACCTGTATCCAAGATGGCCTCCTGCCAATCGCAATGAGGAAGCACGAACAGTTCCGACGCTCCGGTCCCAGGTCCCGATCTGCCAAAGTCTCCATAATCCACCTACTTACGGCAAACTAACTGCTTAATATTCACTTAGAAATTTTATATTTTGCCTACATTTTAGTTCTCCTCGTTAAATTAATTAAACTGCTACGAAACGGATTATTTTGACATGAACGTATCAAAATCTGGTCTGCAAAATCCCATGAGCAATCAAGATGCTCGAGAATCAGTCATCGTTACACTTTACAGTTAAGATCATAGTCACAATGCTTGCGTCTAGAAGCTGAATTCTGTGTGCATAGGAAACGACAGCCCTCAAAAAACAGGCTGGCCTAAATTAATGTTTGCACTCACTGAACGGGAATGGCAGAGAAAGTATTATTGGCAATCTCATGGGACTGCTTTTATTTGACATTATAACAACGTTGGGTGTGGGTGAATGTTAACAGAAGTTACAAATGTCCAAAATGTCAGTCATCAGCAGCAAGGCATCGTCTGCTACGTTGTAAAATAGAATGTCAAACAGTAGGTACGGTTTCCATGTGAGTTAATTCACAGGATGTCACAATTGCGTATCTTAGAGCATCCAGTGTCTGTCGCTTTGTGCGTACACAGTGTTCTTCAGCATTCTTCAAAGATAAAAGTCTAACAAAGTTAAATTTGTAGATCTGAATAGATACTCAATACTTCCTCGTCGACCTATCCACCTACCAACAGTTGTTTCATCCAGGGGCAACTGTACGTCTCGATGGTGATGTGGCGTTGCGCCGTCCTGCTGGAAAAAAACCATAGTCATCTGGTTAGAGTTATTGAACAGATGGCGCATTGCTTTCCTCCAACATGATAAGGTAACTTTCACGCCTTCCCCATTCCGCCAAAGAGGAATGGTGCCACAAGTCTTCTGGAAAACGTACCGCACCATATTGTTAACCCAGGAATATTAATTGCACTCTTTAGCACAACGTGAGGCTTTTTATCGGCCCCGTACACACCGTTCTGGATGTTGACAGTTCCATTCAATATTTAAGTTGCCTCATCGAACCAATCAATCAAGTCAGCAATACTTTCCTTTTAGTTACACATTTTCACAGCCCATTCAGTAAATTCAGCATGCCTATCTAGTTCCTCGTAGTTCATATCGTGAGGTAATGTGGGAATGTAGGTCTCCATTTTATTTGATTCAGAATGCAAGGGACACTTGATTTACTGACACCTGACTCATGCGCAGCTTGCCATATTGCCCGGGGAGCGTGTGAATGTGTGCAACACAACCCCCATACTTCCTTCGTCCGTTGTCATTCTATTCCTGCCGCACTGTCCTTTCTTCACATCGCACACTGTTGTGCCCCTCTTAAATTTGTGACCTGTTCGTGGCATGAAGGTGGCACAGTATTGAATTCTGCCCTCCATCGTCTCTACACCTCAATCATGTTCTCATATTTCCAATAACACTTTAAAGTCCACTTACATTTCACGAAAGAAACACCACCGCCATTTCCTCTACAGTTGTAGTGCTGCCGCTCGTGGCTACAAACGGAATTGCCAACAGCAGAATGGTTAAATGCACTCGCACACACTCAACGCTGTCCTTAAAGCGTTATATACGCACAATCTCATAAGGTTTAATAGTTTCCCTGTTATTAACATACAAAGAATGTAAAAATTAATTTGTGACATCCGGTAAATTTTTTCCACCATTTGTTTTATGATTTCGTTCCAATAATATAATTTTTAGTTTTGTTTGCTAGCATAGATAAATAGCGCGTAAAATGACTTTGCTCTCATTCTCAAACGTTTTAGTTTTTTTATAGATAATTTCGTCATTTTAGTGTAAAATTGTCATTCAATTACCGCGTCTCTCTTCCAAATTTCCTTCATAACTGCCATTAAAAAAATATTTTTCCAGTTCAATAAATGTTATTCCTTGCCACCTAAATGATGATGCTCAAGATCATTCACGGGCCATGTGCTCGTATTCGCGGTGACGTCAAGTTGCTCAACAATATTTTTTTTTTGGACGTAACGCAATCTAAATTAATCATGGGTATTTGTGTTAGCGTGCACCCAGTATGGTTAGGGTTTTTCATAGCATGTAGCGTAATAATGAGACTCTGATAGCTTGACGTAAGATTTTCCTGTGTGATCATCCACTCCACTGGCTAGCTCCATGACCTAACTAGGCACACGGTAGACACTAATATGAAAGGGAAATTAATAGTTAATTCACAGTTACTTCTGACTTTTCTAAAGACCGGCTAAAATTCTTCTTCCAGGATATTTCTCCATCTCATTTAAACGGAGCTTAATTAAGGCCGTGTTCGAATTGACCACATGGTATTTTAGGATTTTAGTGTTTAGAAGAGTTATATTCGGACGCCTTCAATAGTCACTTGTTCAAAAATAATTGCAATTTGATAATTTTGTATTTCAGAAAGTTTTGTTACGTACTAAACACTAAATACGATAATACCAAAAATGTCTTCATTTTAATTGGCTAATTCTGATCACGTGACATTTTAGTACACTAAAAATGCCAATTCAAACACGGCCTAAGTCCAGAAAATTTTTCTCAAAAGACTACGTACAGCATTCGTGCTCACTCAGTGTAATAATTTTTTTGCATAAGAACTATTTATTACTAGGCATTACCAACACACTTGTTTTGTCTATATTTTTATTTGTATTGATTATAAATGAAATGTTATAAGTAATGAATAAAATACAAGTAAAAGTTCTATGTAAGAAAAAATTGGTATATAATTTTATGTTGACAAAAGACAAAAGTATAAAACGCTTGATGGCATATTTAGGAAACAACCGAAGACGTCATACGTGAGGTGATTTTTCAAAGTTTTGTTAAAAAAAATTGTGAAGAAACCGCGAACAGACACAGAACTAAGTTACGAGGCAAGTAGGCTACTCAAAACACTGTGTACTTGGTATGCGGTGCCTCCATGTCATTGGCCCACTATTCAAAGACCAGGAGCCAGATGAAAGTCTTTGTAAGTGGTTTTTAGGCGTGTATCTCATTTCAAATGGCTGCGTGAATCTGAGAACTAAACAGAACATTTCTGTAATACACTAGGTGTACCTATCTAACGAGGGTAGCAGTTTTAGAGGAAATACGCGATGTTTCTTAGCGTGTAAGAAGTGGTAAATACATGGTTTAGTAGCTGTAAAAAAACATTAATAATTCTATATAATCTTAAAACATAACTCCCGTTCATAAATTTATTATGTATCAGTTCTGACATACTCCCATAAATTGTACAGGAATTGTTCTAGATATCTATATTGTGCCTGAATACAACCGGGCACATTATTCGCCATTGATACTCCGACACGTTCAAACCACACAGGTGTTTAATACTGGTAATCTGGTAGAATATTTTCATGCCGAAGTAACTGATGCATAAATTATTAATTCAAACTGTCCCTTGAGGTTTGCCTTGGGGCAGTAGTCGAGTGGATTGACGTGTCAGGGTAGCTTGCAGGTCCATGCGATTGGTCCTGCATAGACAACCCGCGTGAGCATGAATCGCCAATCCATATAACCACTTGTCACTTGTCAAGAGCAGTTACCATCATGCTTGAATCACACATTGCAAACGGAATCACGAAACATAGTTAACCCATTCGTGGGCAGTGAACACAGTTGTGTACATTACACACTTGAAGGTAACTTCTGGTCTGTACTGCACACTGCGAAGCTCATTGCCCAATATTTGTACCTGTTGGGAAAGTGTTTGCAAATCATCTTACTGGTATACGTCATAATTTATCCATATTACTTTAGCCAAACATATAGCCTACAGTTCATTGGCTGTGACAAAGAAACAAGTGTAATGTTCACTTAAGTACAGCTCACATCATGAAATTTTCTGTTTGCAACACATGAAAAATTAAATTATATTGGATCTGAAAGGGTTAAACGTCCTCAAGAAACATAATTATGTGCTTCTGCAAAAGCTGACGACGTAATACTAAATTTTAAGTTAAGGAACGCAATAGGACCGGCTAAGTTGTCATCAATGGTTACCGTGCAGACACCGATGTTGAACGAGTGAAGATAACTTGTCGTTAGTTGCCATGATGGCCAAAGTGTCACACTCGATATGGTGAGGAGGCTGAAACGTTGGCGTTTCGTGGAAGGAAGATACAGGATGGACTGAAAAAATAACCTAAGCATGGCTATCAAACTGATAATTTACTACTAGCTTAATATGCGTAACTTAAAGTACCTCGTGTATACTTTTTAAGAAAATTATCTAATTTATTCAAGTGGGTAAGAGTGGATGGTATTTTTAAGTCAACAAGATCATTTTTTTGTATGAGGCGTAAATTAGGTACAGAGCATTTCGTCCTCTGATGAATTTTGTTAACGAAAAAAAGGGGATCTATCCACTCAGATATATGGTTCGATAGATCAACAAGTCAATTTTGTTGCATTTAAGTTTTCTGTCATCTTAACAAAATACTTTGTGAAGGGAACAATTAATTTTGAACATGATGAATAAGCAAGTGTATTTTTAGCTCCTGCAAATGTTTTTCTGAGTGTAGTGTAATTAATTCGTGTGCTCTAAAAACATAAAAGTAGTGATTGTGAAATGCGATTATACAAATTTGCGGAATTTGCTTTTTTATTTGAAGTGGCCCAACAAAGTATATTATTTCTGCTCAGTGCCTCTATCGCGCCAAGGGGTCTGTGTGTCTGACACACGGCACTAACATTAACGCTAGCTAATGAGGCGATGTGAGGTAAAGTACATGATGCGCAGTTGGATGTTTCGATTGAAACGAGGCACTTAAAGTCAATTAAACTTGCAAGTTACTGAATTCGCGCCACTGTCAACGAAACCCACAGTTTTTCTTTTCGTAACCCCCAGCAGTCTTATGGAAGACAAGATGTGTCGGTGTGCAAGTCATCAGCTGTGATAACATTTCCTGGTATAATGGCTGGGACAGTAATTACGCTATAGTTCACAGTTCACTTTCCTCGGAAATCGTATAATCCTAAGTCATCACTGTGGAAGAGATTTCGTATCTGGGAATTTTATTTCTTGTGCCTCCCCCCTCCCCCCTTCCATATTTGCCATGGCAACTGCTGTTACAGCGTTCATTTTGAAGTCCGAAATGCATTGTTAGAACTGTGGATAAGACACAGATGTGTAGAAAATGTTTAAATAAACGTATTAACTTACTTAAAAATGAAAGGATACCATCCCTTTATTTTTCTTAATCCTTGATGTATTATTTCAGACTGAAGACGCTTATAAGCACTGCATACGTTGAAATTTATAAGTTCGTTGTTACTCGTATGGGTTTTGATTTAACAATCATCACGTCGTATGATTAAGAGACAAAAACATAACGCAAACACTTAATGCATGCTTTACTAAACATAAAATTTAATTTTACTAAATCATTAGGCTTTATGCGTGCGTAATAATGTGCTTTAAAATAAATTTTATCCGCGTATCTCTTTTCAAACTTACCATCTCGCTAGATACATAGCTACGCTTTGTCGTGCATGTATTTTTTGAATGATTCTTGCAATGAGGGCTAGTACTTAAATGGAAAATATTGTAGAGGACATACGCTATTGCAAAGCTATGTTTCCACAGAAAACCAAACGGTGACAAGAAAATCTATAATGAAAATAAGTCAAAACCAGCAATAGTCAACAGATATTATAAAAACTTCATTACAAATATCGCAAGGGATTATGTCAAAGTTGGCAAAAAAAAAAACGATTAACGACAAGAAAACTAAGAAGTAAATCGATTCCTAACGCTAGAGAAAACTCAGAGCAGCATAAAGCTGACACACGTTAGCACCGAAGCAAATAAATTATTATTTACGCAAAACTGGACGGCAAAATGGACGCAGAAAAACACAGTTGGTTTTCTTAGTCGAACTTCTAGCGGTGTTATGGGAACCGACATATGTTCCCGTCCTCAGTCTATCTTAGTCGCCGTTAGCTTTTCTACACAGCCGTGCGACGTAAAACTCATCAAAACACAGTGGAATATTTCAGGAACATTGAGGTTATAACATTTTCTGCTTACATATTGTTACAATGTTACGTTTAATTTAAAATTGTACATTTAATTACTTAGGGGAAATGCATAGTACTCAGCGATAGAGTGAATTAAGTGTGTTTACAAATCGCTGCATTTACATGACATTAGTTACAACTAGTTACATGAAATATAAGTTAAATCGGAGGAGCTCAAAGATACAGTAAAAGTTAAATACGGTTTAACTAAGCCACGGGAAGTTATTTAGTTTGGATGCTATTTAAAAAGAACGTCTTCACCTGAATCCTGGCTCCGAAGGCCGAGGACAGTAGACGTATTACGGCGGTCGGCACACTCCATCTCATGGCGTCTTCATCTCGGCGACCAAAGACAAAAGACTGTCGGCCGCGCGTGTTGCCTAACAAACTCCAAGGCCTTTCGCCCCGTTGGAGGGGGTTCCTTGTGTTGTGGTTCGGGCGCTCGGCTCGTGTCCCAATTACCGCTGTTTTGTTTGTTGTAATGCGATCGCCTGACTGCAAGACGTGTGATATACACTGTCGCAAATTCCGTACACAATTTCTTAACGCCACAAACTTGAACAAGTTGAACTAAGATCGTGTGAATGGGAACTATTGTGTTTTCTGCAACAATGTAATTTTTAATTTCACAGATAGAATAAGTTTGAGGTTTCAGATATATTATGTACTAGCGTATATACACTTCGCTAAAAGGGCTGCCATAACTGATTCTAGCACGTGGGAATCGTGCCGGACGATGCCGCTTGTCGGCGGATTTTCTCGGGGATCTCCCGTTTCTCCCGCCCTTTCATTCTGGCGCTGCTCAATACTCACCTTACTCCACCCTCTGTGGCTCTCAAAACCTCGATATTAGGAGCCACCCAAATGTTTTCACTCACAAATTATTATTTTAAAAAATCCTTTTTAGTCGCCTTGCCTTAAAAAACAAAAAATCTATGTGCGACGGCATTACACAATATCGCAATAATGTTGAACAACGTAGTTCCTTTTTCCCACGGTTGGACCTTATTTTATTTGGAAGAACAGAATACCCCCTATTTTTTAAATAAGGGAGCCAAACACAATTTCTAGTTAATGCGCTGAAACATCCAAGGAAACGATGGTATGTACGTGTGGCCGTGTTTTTGCCATAAACTCCGAGATGTCATTTTATCGCAGTCCATAACCTGAATTACGTAAGGAATTCTTCTGTTTGACAATTGGGGACAATGTAGCCCGGACTTTTGATTGGAACAGACAGGATATGTCAGCTGATAAAATGTAATGACTGCGCAGAAAGTGCAGCTCCAGTTCCAAGAAGTGTCCGTAGTGCGAACATGTGGAACACAGGCCGTCCACCAACCACTGCGATACTCAGAACTGAGCTCCACTAGTCTTCGCTTTCTCCCGGCGAATGGCGAGGTTATATATCCGTCGAGAAATCTCGACTGTTTGCCAAGGCCCGCTTACTACCGCCCTGGCTCCCCTCTGCCTTCTGGTGGTTGGGATCAGAAGAAAACGGTCCCGGATTCATTTAAACTTTTAGCTTGGTGTAGCGGAGTATGTACTCTGTGAAGTTTTCCAGTCAACCTGTTTCGTTTCATCGTGATATTTATTTTGCTGTTCCTCTAAATATTACCAAAACAAACACGGAATCTGAAATGAGGCTGAAATGCGCACAAGGTGGGGAAGAGGGATAAACATTATGATAATAAAATGGCATTGTTCTTTAAGTTAAAGTATAATCAATCAAATAAGTGTGGTTGAAGGTATGTAACATCTGGAAGAATGTTAAAATTTTAGGTATTTGAATGCTGCTACACATGAATATATTTATTACAAACACGACAAGACAGGCACATTTTTTTCTATAGAGAAATTAATATCAAGTCTAAATAACAATTCTCTTGCGTCAAACCAACATGTAAAATTAATTAGTTTTGTTATATTTTTAAAAATTTACTTTACTGGTTTTTGATAATCCCCATTACCCAGCATCACTTTTAAAACGCAAGTTTTTACCGACTAGGTAGCCATCACTGCCAAGCTACTTGATAGTCGTCAAGGGATATTGTCTCGAAGGGTCGTAGTGTTTCCTTAACGTGCAAATAAATGCTACTAAGGGTATGGCACAAATGTGTTTTTGAATTTGACTTCAAATATTATTATGAGTATGGTTTTCTCTGTTGTAAATTCAGCTTTTGCTCAGTACCTTCTTCGAAAGCTTAAATGTTAATAGTATCAAGTGTGTTATTTTACGTGTGAAAGGAGTTGCACTTAAAATACTGCGATGAAGCACACGGTCAAGAATCCCTCTTTCTAATGCTCATGGTAAGAAAAATCTAAACAGCCACTAGCTATTTAATGTCGGAAGACTTTATTGCACATACGTATGTAAAGTGCACCATTTTAGTTCGAATATATTTACTCCCAGAACATACGTTTTGGTTGTTTGGTTATTGTTTCGTAAGAAACATTAGAATATTTATTTCTGAATATACGCTAAGGCAAAAGATGGTATTTAATTTATAAGTGAGAAATCGAAAAGGTTTGTATGAAGAAAGACCACTATCATTTTAGTGGAGTAGGAATGGAAAACTGCTTGGAAAAAATTATCCGCTGTGTAACCGACGAACCACGGCCTCCCGAATGCGAAACAGGTATGCGGCACCGTATGAACAAATACTTTCGGTGAATTCCGTGTTTGTAATCTTGTTCCTGCAAGACGTGAGTAGGGTTTCCTCTCTCTAACTATATATATATATCTCTTTCTCTCTAGCTGCTCACAGGTACAGTATGCGCAAGTCTTTATTCATTGTATTTACTCCAGAGGACTCAGGGACTATTCGTGTGTTACGTGTTGTCAGTATTCCCGAGAAGCGTCCTCGTCACGACGAGTACTTATTGCTCGACATCACTGAAGACACGCTTGATGCCTTAGTTGTGATAAGGTTAATTCTACTCAGGTTAGGAACAAAACGAGTTTTCTTATGAGAAAATGATTGGCATAAGGAAAATTTCCTCTACTAGGTGCGCAGTGTTTCAAAAAGGTCACTTTTAATTACAATTTTAAGCTACGTGAATAATAGAAAAGAAAAATGTTACAAATTTACGAAGTTATTTTTAATTTTATATTAGTTTATTGCAATTATTTTATTTTTTTACTTAGAAAATAGAGAAAACCTGGTACACATGCGACACTGGCGCTTACCTAGTAGCGATTTTTATTTTATTTTAACTAAAAGCATTGAGCTTCCCAACCATAGTAGAATAAACCTTTGTTGTTATAAATATGTTTTGTTTAGTTAAATTGTTACCAAACTCGGTCTGGTCACACATGGGCATAGGGAGACGTAGTGCATGGGTGCTCAAAAGTACAGTGGAATAAAACATGAAAAAAATTGTAATAGCCATTTACTAACAAGCGTAGAGTACAAATGGAACTACACAAATAAGTGCCCAAGGCATAAGCAATAAACAATGCGAATGTTAGCTTATAAGACATACTGAAATCAATGTGCGTAATAGGAACAATCCATTAAACTGCCATACAAATAGCATTAAAATAATTGTGGATAAATGAGTAGTTCTTTCAATTACACGGAACCCATGGTGTGCTTCTAGCCAAAATATATATTTCCCACAATATTATGTATGCAACATGAAAACGGAACGGGGACCTCGTATCGCCACGAAACACAAAACTACGCCTTATGAGTCCAGGAAGAAGACAAAAATGAGCGAGCCAATCAAAATGCAATAAAATTCACCAAAAATCGAACTGTCCAGTTCGCGAATACTGATGGTCAGAAAAGCTACGTGCGTGGTTCCGAGGTGGCACAAAACCAGGAATAACAAAGCAGGAATAAGGTAAACTCCAAAAATAAAACTACAAGGATGTGCCACCACGATGCCAAGCACCGTACTAGTCTGTCAACGAATGAATCAATTTTACTCATACTAAATTACAGCAAAGACAGCTCAACTAACCAAGCAACATGCGGGTCAGTGACTAACTATCTATCTTAAACGCCCATCAAATAAACATTAAGACTCCGCATACCTTGACTCGTGCAGCACAGCATCACGATGAACAGACATCAAATCAGTAGTGGTATATAGCGTTGACGGCCCTGCGGAGAAGCGCTCCTCAGAACGCCGCGCGCAAGTATATAGAGTTTCAGGTAATTCGTGGATATGGACTGCAACATGCGAATCTGTGATCAAAACTAAGTAGAAACTGTAATTTAATACAACAGCGCAAGGCCCTTAGTTTGCGAGAAAAACATCGTTAAAGTAGAAAAAATGACTTTATTTCACGTTGAGCACAGCAAACAGCATCAGCATACAAAACGTTTAAACGTCATAACAGGTGTTATAAATTTTCTCTGCTCATAGCAATGCTTTTTTCCGCACGTTGGATGCATGCAGCATGTATGGAGCTTGACCGCCGGATGCACTCATGGTCATTGCCATGTCCCAGTACTCACTGCATGTGAACTCCATGGCCTCTTTGGCAGTACTGAGCTCGACTCGTTCCGTTGCCTTATGAATTAATACCAACACATTAGTTGCATCATTGCCACGTCATTACACCTTTATGTAATTGGAATGCCACATGTTTGCTACAGTGGTTTTTGGACATTTGACGAAATTTTTCTCTTAAACGAAGGGTCTAATGCATTTTTACCTAAATGTATTTTCTATTAAGTTTTGATCGCAGATTTGTGTCCTGCAGTCAGTATCCGTGAATGACTTGACTTTCTGTACACAGACCCCAGTCCGCCCTGCTAGCACACAGCAGCACGTCGGAGAACGTATTAAAAGGAAGAGGGGCACAAGCAACCCCTGGAAGCACCAGCAGGGGCTCGTACACTCGGCGGAACAGCCAAATTTTACTCCTCAGTTGTCCATCGCCGTCCGCATGTCTTCGGGTGTTCGACAAACAAGTTCACTAATGCTCCCGCACGCTTAGAGTCCCAGAGATTAATTGAAATAATGGCGCAAATAATTGTAACGTGTGTAGGCCATGTTTGATTTTTTGTAATGAACTGGAATACGTAATTTAAAAAAATCTGTGAGTATCTAAAATTTAACAGAAATAAACATTAATGTTATTTGATGGTTAGTTTCATCTGTGAGATTTCTAATAAAAGCGACTTCTACTTTAAATAATTTTAATCTCAATATAGGGTAGTTTCACTAAGCCATCATTGCAATACGATGTCAAATGTTCGGATACCTGTAAGCCTTGAACGTTTGCATGGTTTTTTTTTTTAGTATAAAACGTTTAATGTATTGGAAATGTAAAATAACACTCCGTTAATGATAGCAGACCATTCAAAAATACGTTAGTTAAAAAAAACATTATTTAGATATATTGTTTTCGAGTTTGCAACTAATACATAAATTTCGCTTTCCCCTCAACTTCCAAGTATACGGGAGAGTGGACCTCGCCTATTATATTATTCACTTTGTTTTGAAGTCAGTCGAACTGTATAAGTATCGCTAATTATATGCGCTATTCTGTGGACGTGGTAGGCACTTAATGCTTTTTGAATTTTTAGACCTGTTCCAGCATGAAAAAGAAAGTGTGCACATTGTATACAGGAAAAGACACCAGAGGAAAGTATTTCAGACAGATTTTCATTTCTGGGCATCATTACGTATTGAACGTTTTTGCGAATAGGTGACGTATGTGAATAATCGCTTACTTCATCTTGGTCACGAGATACCGTGTTCTAAACCTGACAAGTAAACTTATTTTATATGTGTGGAGTTTTTGACTCAAGAAGATCATTTATTTCAGATTAGTGTTTGAGTAACCACAAACTAACTTACCAACGTAAATGAGAAGGCCGCGAGAGTGTGGTATTCAGAATACTTGCCTCCCGCCAAGGCGAACCGGGTTCGATTCCAGGCGGGGGTCACCCGGATATTCGCATATCAGAAATGTGGTAGCGGACGGGTTTTCTCGGGGTATTCTCGTTTCTCCTTTACTCGCATTCCACCGCTGCTCCGTCTCCATTTCATTTCACCCGGGCCGGTGCCCAAGATGTCGCTGTTAAGCGTCGACCGAAACCTCCTCTCCACTCCAACAACAAATGAGTGTCGGAGCGCGGGTAGGCACGCCCAAACCAACGAAAATGTAAGACTGAAAATACGCCAGAGGGGCGTATTTTCTGCAGCTAGTGTCGTGTGATTCATCATACGGCAGCTGGTGTGCCATGTCACTCGTCCGTGACGTCACCGGAAGAGGCCCAGTTTTCTTTCCCCGTCGCAGGAGCTGTGTTTGCTGTGCTCGCGGTTGGCGCGACGTCAGAGTTGTGGGGGATCCCGACTACAACCCGCCATCAGACTGCCTGCTAACCAGCACCGTGTTCCGTCGCCCGCGCTTGTACACGGTTGCTAGGCAACCCGTGCCATGCTCTTCCCTCATTAACCCTTCCATGCTCATTCTAGACAATCGTCAACATGTTGTACAGGAAGCTTATATTTGATCGGTGATGTACTCTGCGAGGCTCAGTGTCCGGTGTTCTTCCCCCTGAGGGTAACTGATTTCTAAACCACTGGTTCATATCACATATCACCAAGCGCAAACACTACCGATTACTAGTTGTGATAACTAAACAGGTTGTTTGCCTGATTAAGTATAGGCTGTTCACGGCAAAGTGAGCACTTTTAAGACCCTAGTTGCTTTTTCCTGTCAGCCATTTTTTATCCGAAATCAAAATTTAGCGTCTTAAGATACAATAAAATGTCTTTACACACTATTGTTCCGAATGAGAGGGTTTCAAAAAGTGATTACTTTACTGTTAATAGCCTACGCAGCACGTATGAAGAACTTCATATTTTACAACGCCATAAATTATAAATTAACGTGGGAATGGAAAAGTTAAATACATTCTTGAGTGTACAAGGCAACCGTAAGACTGACCGCGGGGTGGTCCGGTTATACACCAGACAACTCTTTCAAAAAGTGCTTTAAAAAAAAATTGTTTTCCTCTTTGGTTTACTACTCCCAAACATAAGGTAAATACATTGAGATACACGGCATATTTCGTTTTATTTGTTGGTTTCTTTGTAGGTACTACAGGAAGTTGTGTTGCAGCTTCCTTAAAGAAAACATTGCAGGTACATCGAAGTTGGCCTTGGCCATAATGCAGGTTCAATAAACGTCCTGGCTCCTGAATGGTAGTTTGAATGTGATCACCCGTGATTTTGCATCTCTATTCCAGGCCAATGGTTGGCAATTCCGCTATATCAAGCTCTTCAGGCTGGTATATTGTTTAACTACTGTATAAGAAAGTANAAGGCCAATGGTTGGCAATTCCGCTATATCAAGCTCTTCAGGCTGGTATATTGTTTAACTACTGTATAAGAAAGTACAATAGTATAATTATGTTTGAAACTACAACAGCGCATTTCAAAGTGAGTTTCATTGTTCGTATCAACTACCAGAAATTCTGCATTTTTGGCGTTTCCCGTTTAATGGAATAAAGGGTTATCGTTGGACATTATCTGCACAAAAAGGCACCTCATTTTCAAACTAGGATTNTTCCCGTTTAATGGAATAAAGGGTTATCGTTGGACATTATCTGCACAAAAAGGCACCTCATTTTCAAACTAGGATTTATGGAACTTGTCCTCTGAAGCTATTATGAACGCAAACACAGACCACACAAAAGGTTTACCAATTGCAAACATTCCNAATGGAACTTGTCCTCTGAAGCTATTATGAACGCAAACACAGACCACACAAAAGGTTTACCAATTGCAAACATTCCATATTCACAATTTCACGTTACTTTCTACAAACACCGTTTAGTTTCAGAATTAGAAATTTTACTCGTTGCTAAAAACGGTTGCAATCTCAGGCAGTCCATCTAGTTTTTCCCATTCATTAACCCAGGTAAACGTTAAACGATATTCACTTGTTATCCATTGAGGTGGTTTTATTTATTTAAACAATTATAATTTACTTACAGACCGTAGAATATTAATCACTTTAAAGTAGATGAATATAAATATTATCTTTACATATTTGTACATTAAGTTAACATGCTACTTGTTTCTCAAGGGCATAATGATGAAATAGAGAAACAAAAAAAAAAAGAATTCGCATTTCGTTTCCAACTAATCTTAATTTTTTAAGCATTGTTCAATAAGATGCAGGCACACTGTAAGTAACTTCTCTCCAATCCAGATGGGTTTCCAATGAAAACAAGTTAGAAACGTTGTGCGCAAATTATATACCGGTATCGTATTAACAGGTGAGATTTTTAGAGTGATTAACACAAAATACACTAGTAACTANTGCGCAAATTATATACCGGTATCGTATTAACAGGTGAGATTTTTAGAGTGATTAACACAAAATACACTAGTAACTAGGAAACTTACACACTTAGAGTGCATTTTTTTCATAAGTACCCCTGTAATTATCGCATCCAGTTTGCACTCAACAGTACGCCAAGAATATGACTGCGTTGTGGAGT
This sequence comes from Clitarchus hookeri, assembly GCA_002778355.1. Taxonomy (NCBI): domain Eukaryota; kingdom Metazoa; phylum Arthropoda; class Insecta; order Phasmatodea; family Phasmatidae; genus Clitarchus; species Clitarchus hookeri. The sequence continues at coordinate 111,847 of NQII01003890.1, read as the reverse complement.
AAACGTGACTACCACATCCCAACCACAAACAAAGAGTTTAGTATGTATGTCTACTCTAGAAGAACGTAGTTTTATGATAACTCAAAGTATTTTTCCCGTGATATACACACTCCGGCCATTAAGATATTATCGAATTGCAGGTATAACTGTTGGAATCTGTAAATGTTCCAGACAACGTATGTACCTATATTCCAACCTGAACTAGAATTGTAGAAACACACACACCAATTCATATTCTACTTCAAAAAATCATCGATATTGGAAAAATGTGTTTTCAAATGTCGATTCTGAAAGTGCTCAGTTAACCGTATAAACAGCCTATAAACACTTACATATTCTTGTTACATTTGTGATTGAGACACTCGTTGAATCACACACCCTAAGAGTACTGTGAACCAGTGATAAATATGTACAAAGATCGAACGAATCACGTATAACATATAACACAGGATAAAATGCTCATCATGAAAGCGCCAGCCAATGAACAAATGACTGTTCGGGGNGAACTGTCCAGTTCAGTATAGCCGTCCAATGAACTCGCGAAATTTCCGGCTCTATAATGACCTGTCATGTTGAAGGTTCGTCTTGAGCCATCGCCTGTTCTCTTTGCCCCTTGAGCATTATGACTTAGCATACACGGCCACTAAGAACCCTGATAACAGAAGAAAAAAGCAACTCACTAGTTATCTGAAAACCACAAAATAGAAGAGAAAGAATGACACGAAGTAAAACTGACAGAGCGGTTTAAGCACCGAGGAGCAGGAAAGGTGGCGATTTTGATACGAGAAGTGTTTTCGGCCACAAAAACTCTCTCTTATAAAACGACGTCACGTTACTCACCGCACATCTATTTACTCAGAAGGCAGGTTGGGCCATCCGCGAGCTTCTGTCAACAATGAATCAGTGCATGCTTGCACAGCAATCGCCCTAGAAACCCACGCTTTCTTAAAATACCTCACGTCTCATAAAGTTTGAGTCATAACCTACTTCCCAGTTCAAACATTACATACGGTCTTCTTATTCCTGGCACCAGACTCGAGGCAAATTTCATTTCATACGTTTATAGATATTAATAAATCACCTTAAAATTGTTGTAAAACATACTTTACAAATGTTTCAGGTTGAACAAGCATTTCTTTATATCATTAATAGACTGCCTCAGTGTAACGAAAAGTTCTTATCCTCACACGTGATACTCTGAGTTTAAATATGCTATGTGCGAAAGTCAAAAATTTTGACTGATTTTGTAAAATACAATGCCTCAAACCCTTCCCCTTAAAATACCTACTTATTTAAGGTCAAATAAAACATCAGCCCGTGTGATAGGAATAACGGGACATTTTATTAAATAAAATTTACCTGTTGAACAGTTTTAATACCAAAACAAATGTTATGTTAAAAATCAACGTCACGTAGAATAATTTCAATGTACATAAAACCAAGACTTTTACAGGTTGTTGCCTCAAGAGGGTATGACGTTGTCTTGTGACTCTTTCAATTCGTGTTTAATTAAAAGATTTTAAATTTTTTCCTTTATACACTGGTTATAAAGTTAACCGTTGGAGAGAGTGCACACCTCACAAAGTTTATACGACTTTCTGAAGAACAGCACGTTATTTCGTTTCGCTCTTTATTTTAATAACAGCAGTTTACATGTATAATAGGTTCATCACAGCATTCCACGTTCAAACTGTATATTAAAATGTATCAGATAACGGAAAAATTTTAAAGTTATGATTTTCAGAACAGTGTTTTGGGTAGCAAAGTGTCGTTATTGCAGTACAGAACATGGCAAATTTAAATACGACATAAATATTATTTGTCCACGCCGAATTAAAAAAAAAAGTGTATAAATTGATGTGTTTGTGAATTATGCTTTCAAAGATAAGAATGGAAAATCCGTCGCTACACAACGAGATATTTTTGGCTCATAAAAATATTAATGGCTGTAGTTATTGCAGCAGAAATTCAAAACCTACCCTGTCTTTGCCGCAGATTTATCGTGGTTCAGGTCTTTTAGACGCCTTTATAACACGATATTTCGAGTGAGAATCCCAAGTGTAGTTTGCCTTTTTGTAGTTGGCTTAAGTTCACATAACAAAGTGTTTAAGTAGCCCACCGAAATACAATAGAACGATTTAAGGAATAATTAAGAGTTAAGAAAGTTCCTAATTTCGAAAATACATTACAGCATTGGTATTCATTTGGAACATATAATATGGATTCAGTTTAATCCGTAGCCTGACACTTCAAAACTGCAGATAATTTTTTTCTTTCCTTTTCATTAAATTGTTTGTCTTATGATTGATATAAAATGCGTTTCTAGGTGTAACTACAAGCAAATCTGTAGGTAACTAAAAAGGTTTATATGGCATTTCCTCTTTTTTAATATGAGCAGTATCAGCTAGGTCTCGAAAGATAAGGCCCGCCTATCAATCACCAAGGCGAACCGGGTTCAATTCCTGGCCGGATCACTGCCGGATATTCGCATGTGGGAATCGTGCCGGACGATGCCGCTGGTCGGCGGGTTTTCGCGGGGATCTCCCGTTTCCCCCGCCCTTTCATTCTGGCGCTGCACCATACTTCACCTCAATTACACTCATCGGCTCACTGTTAATAGCCGCCCAAATATCTTTACTCACTCACTCGAAAGATGAACTACGTGGCGTGAGAAGGGCGTTTGGCAGGGGGGTGGGGGACGAAAGGCTTTTAACTCAATGTCTAATTGAAAACTCCAGTTAAGGCACATTGTGTTCGCGCAGTCAAATAGACACACATGCATAGCACGGCCACGTAAATGTGGAACAACGCCGTTAATGGAACGGATGCTGTCACGGACACGTGCATGTAAATGCAACAGTGTTCAGCGGCCAAGGTTGTGTGTTCACGAACCCACGTGGACTAGTACAGTATCCGCTACCATTACGATCAAACACACGTTTCTGCATCCGGTTTTGTCCACAAACGCATGCTGGGTAACACTACCCCCCCCCCCCCNCAAGGCGTTGAAGGGCCGGCCGGCGTAGTCAGTAGAGGACACAATTCCGGGACTGCCCTGGGCGGACGGTTGTAGTGAGGATAGCACTTCCGCCGGAGCGCTGGAGTTTCTAAAAACTGAAGGGCCTGGCGCGACGTGGGGCGGCACAGACGGCTAACGACTACGTCATATCTGTGGAGGTTTCATGCTGTCTCGTCGAGTGAGTGGTATGTTGGCTGGACGTACACGGCGCTGGTTCAGCATGTCCTTGGTCGCCGTGTCAGTTACCATCCCAGAAGGAAAGAGACACCAGACACTGCAAACTCACGCGTCTTGGCTGGACAGAAACTTGCCACCACTCTTTGCAAACCAAAAGCCCAATATACGGCAAGGAGGGGACGTCACAGTATTCATTTGTGTGTAATGTGTGAATATACAAGGAGAACGAACCCAAGAAATTTATTCTTATGTTTGCGTCTACAGTGGTAAATAATAAAAAAATTAATTGTAAAATAATTTCAGAAAATAAAGCAGTAAATTAATGTATTTAACAAATTTAGTATGTACCAGTTTTAGTTTTTGTGAAGCAATTATCAGTGAATATATAAAAGAGGTGTCAGAAGTGAGGATTATTAAATACAGAATGAGAGTATTACTAAATATTAGTGTGTCAAGGCCGACTACAATAAAAGTTTTACCAGAGCTACTTAAATCACTTACCAGCATACTTGTTAGTGCACTTAAATAATCTATAGAGAATGTAACGAACACCGATGACACCTTTTCATCACCATAAAGTGTAATTCAACCAAATTTACCGAAATTCGTAATCGGTGAGTACCGTTCATCAGAATCCACTACAATCGAGGATTATTTTCAGCGTTTTGTTTGAGAGCTCCAGCTAAGTAAAATACCCAAACAACAATAGGTGTGCAGAACTAAACACCAATTTAAAGTTTCTAGTCAGCCCGCGCTTGCCAGGTCTACTTACATGTAGCGAAATAAAAACGGCACTAATCGTCCATTTTGACATAACCAGGAACAGATATGTAGAAATTATTAAATCTTGGCTTATTACGCAACAAAATATTGAAACTGTTTCTAATTTCACTGTGAATATGGCAACTTCATCGACATAATGGTAATTGAACAACTTTTACATGGTCTCAATTCTCCTGAGATGTGCAATGAGAATATAANAACTTCATCGACATAATGGTAATTGAACAACTTTTACATGGTCTCAATTCTCCTGAGATGTGCAATGAGAATATAACCAAGAATCTATCAACATTTGCCGAAAGTTCATACGAGAAAAGCAACACACAACATGGGTAGTGAAATAAATACTGNCCAAGAATCTATCAACATTTGCCGAAAGTTCATACGAGAAAAGCAACACACAACATGGGTAGTGAAATAAATACTGCCAGACAATCAGCTACGTCAGAAGTAATGCATAACATAGAATATTCATCTCCACGGACAAAGAGAAAACAAACAAAAAAAATAAGAACGAAAAAAATACCCCTTTCACATGATAGGCCTAAAAATTACGAAAAGTTTAAATGTCACCAAAAAACTAGTTACCTATACAATGGTTGCGGAGGACAGCACGATCGTGGCCAATGCCCATTTCGCAACTGCAGATGCTATAACTGTGACAAGGTCTGCAAGTCAAAGAAGTGAGCACAAAATTCTGATAAAATTATAGATGATGCCGAACTGTCAGAATATGTAGACACTTCGCAAGTATTCGGTTAAGTCCAAGTCATCAACACAGTGAAACAATTGGGTAAGCATATGCTTATCGTGCAGGTCCATGAAAAAAATTTAGAGATGGAGTTGTAGTCAGGTGGTATAAATAGTGAGAAAACTTTACGCACCATAAAACAATCATTCTGTCTTCAAAAGACAAATAGACAATTCGCAAGCTACACAGGTCCCCGCATCAAATGTATATTAAATTTACCCGTGAATGCCACAATAAGACGTACAACACACAATGTCAACCTTTATGTTGCCAATGGCGATTTTGATACTCTTTTTGGAAGAGAATGGATAGCTGAGTTTGCTGACGAGATCAACTTTGTGAAATTATTTTCCGCTCCTAAGACAGTACTCTGATTAACTTCCACTGTTCCATATCTGAACCTCGAACAGAAAACTCAAATCAATAAGTTGTTAGAACAGTATGAGGATGTTTTCAGTTAGGTAGCCAGCAAACTAACTGGACCACATGCTACAGTGCACCTTAAGCCAGGAGCAAAACCTATATTTACTCGTTCATTAGAGGTACAACTAGCACTATGCGAAGCTTATGCCAAAGAGATAGATGCCAAATCGCATCTGGTTTCTATGAGAGGTTTGATTATTCGGAATGGGCCTCACCAACACATGTTGTAACAAAAAAAAAAAAAATATTTTTGCATTATGGACAACTGCAAACCCTACAATTAACTCAGGCACGATCATAGATGAATATCCAATCCCAAAGACTCAGAACATATTCAACTGCATGAAAGGAGCTATTATTTTCTGACATTTGGACATCATAGATTCTTACACACATCTGCCTATCGATGAAGAATTTCGACTTGTACTGACTCTAAACCCCCCTACATATGGATTTATTCGACCAACGCCTGCAGTATATGGTGCTGTAAATATACCTGCGATTTGTAAGCGCCATAAGGAAGCTGTCCTACAAAACATTCCAAACATACTTTATTTCTATGATGATGTGTTTGTTTGTGCAGATCGTTTTGAAAATCTTATTTCAACTCTGGAAACAACAATGCGGAAAATAAGATCTCACGGCTTGCGTCTCAACCGTGTAAAATATGTCTTCGCTTCAACTCCTGTCGAGTTCCTGAGACACACGATTAGATGCCCAAGACTAGCACAAATCAGACAAAGACATAGAGGCAATTCGATATGCGACAAAACCCTCAACACTTAAAAACTAACAGTTAATTTTGGGTGAAGCGACTTATTGTAGTTCATTTATTCCAAATTTGTCAACTAGGAACCGGGCACTTCGAAATATGCTGCACACAGGACCCTTCAAATGGACACCAGAAGCAGAAGAACCATATTATGGCATGAAGAATGCTTTAATTTCTCCATAGATACTGCTGCCAAATGATCTATCACTCCCATTACTTCTAGCAATGGATGGAAGTAAGACAGGTTTAGGTGCTATCCTATCACATCGACTATCCATTATTTGTACTATCGTCACTTTATGCTTATTACAGATCACAAGCCATTTACACAAATGTTTACATCCAGAGAAGTCACTTCTAATGATCTGCATCAATCGAATAGCAAAGTATGCAGACTACCTTTCAACCTTTGATTATGACAGTTGTTTCATCAGCGAATGCTGATTACTGCTACCATGCACCACTACCATCAACTGTTATGCTGTCCACAATTATACATCAGAAAAAGGAGGTTAAGTAATTGATATGATGTATTTGACCACTTAATCTTCTGCCAGATTAAACATCTACCAGTTCGAACCGAGATCATCGCTCGAGAAACACGAAAAGATCTTCACTTAATCAAGATACTTCAACTGTTGGAGTCAGGTCGAAGTTTCACACAATTTGGATTCAAGGTACCAGAAGTAAACTACACTCTAGCTGCTCACTGTTTGCTCTTTGACCACCGAATAATTGAACTACCCACACTGCAACAATATATCCTCAACGACCTACATGCAACACATGTAGGTATTGTATATAAACTTCTACCCTCTTTCTAATCCCACAGAAAGTTCATCATCTGAAGCATCCAACAATACACTCCAGCCAAATGCATCCTCTATAACGAAACCGAAGACTTTTGTTCCCATAAATATAAAAAGAAATCATGTTCAGTATACAGACACTGGGACTTCGACTATTCTGCATCGATCATCACACCGACGCTTTCCATCAAAGTTATATTCGCCAAATATAATGTGTTGTTCAGATGTCCCTGCCTTAAAATTTTCCGACCTCCCTAAAGGGGGGAGGAAATGTTATGTATCAAGACAAGAAGAACGAATCCAAGAAATTTAATGTTATTTTTATATATCATGGTAAACAAATTAAAATTTAACTTAAAAATAATTCAATAATATAAAGCAGCAAATCAATGTATTTAACATACTTGGTTTTGATTATTTGTGAACCAATTATCAGTGAAGATATTAAATGTAATAAACTGAATGGCGATCTACTTTTCTTTCAGATGACTGGGCCTACGTCTGTTATAATGATTCAGTCCTGATGATAATTGTCTTGGGAGGGGGGAATTAAGGGAAGGCTGGTTGTCAATAGCGTGTACTGAACTCTTGCGAGGTAAGCGGGAGTAAGCTCTGTGCTGCACTNATTAAGGGAAGGCTGGTTGTCAATAGCGTGTACTGAACTCTTGCGAGGTAAGCGGGAGTAAGCTCTGTGCTGCACTATGTTGCTTGCTAGTTTACTCTTCCACCACTAAAACGTAGCTCTGAAGCTGACGCCACAGGACGCGTAAAATGGACACCTTGCTGCTCGCTTGTGAGTAATCGGAAGCATTCAGTGAGGTAAGTGCTATATTTGAAGAACGCCAAGTCCTATAATGAGGCACATTCACTTGCCTCAGAAGACACCGAAACAGTGATGGCCGTTGTAGTACGTCAGTTTGTCGCTAGGCGGAAGCAGACTACCACGCAGTTCCACATTATGCTGAACGCCAGTGTCTCACCATAATATCCTATATCTATGCTGAACACAGCAATGTCTCACACCAAAATAATAGGTTATCATCATACACCAAATATTAGGTAATACGGATAGCAAAAACGGCGTGGATTGTATTTGAGGTTAGAACACTGTTTAGTAAACAAGTGCTTTGAGATGTTTGTATACTTCCTCTTACCGATTTGGAATGCAGTTATATTAAATTCAAATTGGTAAAAGTATTTTATTAAGATAATAGTGCTTGTCATTTAAAAATAGAGATATATACAAACACGTTTATTAGTGTTCGCCATGCGACCTTGAAAGTTGTGTTCCTTTGGGGTAGGTCAATGTTAGGTACATGCGCAGAAGACGAATAAGCGGTTGACCTCATTTTTAGTCTATAGTTATCTTAGGGGTAAGTAATATTTGATTATCTGTAGCTCACAGCTGTGAGGCCGCGCTGGTCTGTCTGGCTCCGCCCTATTCCAATAAATAGTTGATTGGCCGTTAATAGCTGTCTTTGTCATAAATAAACGAACCAACATGTTTGAGCTTTCTTTTCTACCAACAACTTCTTTATGTTAAGAATAAATATTTACCTTACGGAAGTTGTACTAAACGATTACAATAAGAGTTTTGTTTGCTGATTTTATTTAAAAAGGTTGATTTTTTTTTTAACTTANGGGGGGGGGGGGTTAATCGGGCGTCTGTTTTTAAACACCTACTTCTACTCACACAGCATAATAATGGACAAACATCAGCTGTCTTTGGTAATGACAAAAATTATTTGTGAACTAATGCGTGTCTAGGATATATTTTTAGGAATGTGATTACAAATTCGGCTGTCTGGCCCGTTTTTTTTTATAGTCTACGTAAATCAGTTACCTACTCATAACGCCTCTTTTCTGAGGAACATTACTAATCGTCTATGTAACATACGGTACGTAAAGGAAAACTTGTGAATTATTTCTGTCAGGCTTTAATATTTAAAATTGTAGTAATTCCCAATATATTAGTACACATGACACTTTGTTAACATCTCAACAATGGAGTCTGGCACCAGCCTCTGGTGCCTTCAAAATTCCGTTAGACAAACTGATGTGTTGGAAAATTGAATTTTTTTATTATATATAAACGTATTGTACGTATAGCCTATTGTATGTTAAACTTACAAAATTACACCTCCCATTGGTAAAGGAAAGTGAAACTGTAATGTCGTATGTCAGTATGATAATGATCGACATAAAATATGCACTGAAATGGTTTTGGTGGCTTAAAACTGTAATAAACGAAATTACGATTTTAAATTTACGGTTGGTTAAAAAAAAACTGTATGAAGCATAGTGTGCATACCAGATGTTCAATAGTCAAGTCTCCGCTTTCTAACATTTAACTGTATTTTTGCAAAGAGCACTATCAAACTCAATGAGCCCGTGTTTTTAAATATTAGTACACCCTCAATTTTACTGAATTTCAACTGTTATTAAATTAAAGTCATTTTTAAATATAAAACCAACAATTTAATGGAAAATGAAATGCAAACAAATGTCCTCATCACTGTTTGACTACGCGATTTTGACATCTGGTGGCAAATAGCGAGCCAATGTTGGACGTGTAGAAAACTAAAATCATTCCATCTTATCTGTAGTCTATGGTTAAAACAGCTATCACTATATGATTCCCTGTATGATTTNGATTCTCTATATGATTCTGTCTGTGTTATAACGATGGGTGTATAAATTACATGCTTGGTCATAGCTACGATATTTTCTTACAGAGGTGACTGGAAATATATATGCAGTTTTAACTCGCTGAGTTCTACATATCTATATGTTCAGTTTATTTCATATTTGTTTCCTTTTGTGTAGAAATAAGGTTTTGGAAAGAACAAAGTAGCTTATAATGTGAACAGTTTCCAAGCAAAATGAATGATAATGCTAAATAATCATCCTTTTGAAGAGTTATACTATGTTATAAGAATTTTAAGAAAGAATATAAAGAATTATTTTGTAAAACTTGATAAGAATTCGTAATATCGTTTTATCAATTATAATAAGAATATGAAAGACATCGTAACAAGTCGAAACAACATTACCCATATAAACATACATATGATATTCCGTGGTCACAGATCTCTCACAGCATACCTCTGAAGAATAGCATTTATACCAACAGCGTGTAGAGCGCAAAAGCGTATTTTTACAAACACATAACGTGTATGTTTATCAAGAAAAAAGATTTACAGTCCACGTTTCCTTCGTTGGGATAGTAACGAGTGTAAATCCGTTGCTATGTTTGTTGTTCAATGGTCTCACGATATAGATGAATAACACAGCAATTCGGAGGGCAGATCAACTGTAATTCTATTACTGGAAGCTATAAGAGTTAATTTATGATACTTAACTTACTATTGTTTCCACTAAGTGCCAGAAAGTTCTTATTGACGGCATCCATAGTGTTTATGTAAAAGATTTTGGCGTTCATCTACCACCATCTGATATTGAAACTGGAATCCACAGCATCATTTATCAAACATCGTACAGTAGACCGGCTGTGTGGTTTAAATCCCCAGCGCTGCTACAGCGGTGGATCTAGGTTGGTTGGTTAGCGTTGCTGGAGGGGGCGGAGGGGGTTCACTTGCCCATTGTGCAGGCATTGTGCATGATTTCTGAGTCATAGCATGGCAGGTAGAACGTTGTTTTATCATAATTCTACGAAACGATTTGAAACAAATAAAAAAAAATCAGTAGTTTAAACCATTTTGATATAATTTCGTTTCAGTTTTAAACCATTGACAGGACAGCTTTATAGCATTGTAAGGATCTGGGGAGAGGGGAAAGGCCATGTCGCCTGTGACTCCCCAGGCGCTGCAGTGCTGTCCGAATCATGACCGAAGCNCGTTGCTGGAGGGGGCGGAGGGGGTTCACTTGCCCATTGTGCAGGCATTGTGCATGATTTCTGAGTCATAGCATGGGAGGTAGAACGTTGTTTTATCATAATTCTACGAAAAGATTTGAAACAAATAAAAAAAATATCAGTAATTTAAACCATTTTGATATAATTTCGTTTCAGTTTTAAACCATTGACAGGACAGCTTTATATCATTGTAAGGGTCTGGGGAGAGGGGAAAGGCCATGTCGCCTGTGACTCCCCAGGCGCTGCAGTGCTGTCCGAATCATGACCGAAGCNTTTCCTTTTGTGTAGAAAGAAGGTTTTGGAAAGAACAAAGTAGCTTATAATTTGAACACTTTCGAAGCCAAATGAATGATAATGCTAAATAAACATCGTTTTGAATAGTTATACTATGTTATAAGAATTTTAAGAAATGTATATAACGAATTATTTTGTGAAATTTGATAAGAATTAGTAATATCGTTTTAACAATTACAGTAAGAATATCAAAGACATCGTACCAAGTCCAAACAACATTACCTACATGAACATACATATGATATTCCGTGGTCACAGATCTCTCACAGCATACCTCTGAAGAATAGAATTTATACTAACACATAACGTGAATGCTTATCAAGAAAAAAAGATTTACAGTCTACGTTTCCTTCGTTTGGATAGTAACGAGTGTAAATCCGTTGCTATGTTTGTTGTTCAATGGTGTCAAGATAAAGATGAAGAACACAGCAATTCGGAGGGCAGATCAACTGTAATTCTATTACTGGAAGCTATAAGAGTTAATTTATGATACTTAACTTACCATCGTTTCCACTAAGTGCCCGAAAGTTCTTATTGACGGCATCTATAGTATTTATGTAAAAAATTTTGGCGTTCATCTACCACCATCTGATATTGAAACTGGAATCCACAGCATCATTCATCAAACGTCGTACAGTAGACCGGCTGTGTGGTTTAAATCCCCAGCGCTGCTACAGCGGTGGATCTAGGTTGGTTGGTTAGCGTTGCTGGAGGGGGCGGAGGGGGTTCACTTGCCCATTGTGCAGGCATTGTGCATGATTTCTGAGTCATAGCATGGCAGGTAGAACGTTGTTTTATCATAATTCTACGAAACGATTTGAAACAAATAAAAAAAAATCAGTAGTTTAAACCATTTTGATATAATTTCGTTTCAGTTTTAAACCATTGACAGGACAGCTTTATAGCATTGTAAGGATCTGGGGAGAGGGGAAAGGCCATGTCGCCTGTGACTCCCCAGGCGCTGCAGTGCTGTCCGAATCATGACCGAAGCNATCTGGGGAGAGGGGAAAGGCCATGTCGCCTGTGACTCCCCAGGCGCTGCAGTGCTGTCCGAATCATGACCGAAGCGAAACTCGTAATCGCGCGTCAAATTCCTGCCGAGTTGAAAAAAAACGGCGAGTGAGGCGACGAGCGGAGATAAAACACGTCACGTCCCCCGCCAAGTGTTACAAACTTGCCCGACACGAGAGGCCAGCGGCCTCAGGTCGACGCGGGCGGTTGGTAAGCTTGCAACAGCACACGGCGTGTGTGTGTGTGTGTGTGTGTGTGTGTTGCGGCGAGGTCGCTCGGCACGGGCACGCAGCCAGTTTCCCCCAGCGCGGCGCGCGAGAGGCGACGTCGGTAGGTCAGTTCGCGCGCGGGCCGTCACGTCGCCTTACGTCAAAAGTGCGCGCCATGCCGCGGTGAAACCCAGCACAGGATTAACAGGAGGAACGAATCGCAAGACGTTTCTTCAACCATGTCGAACATGTGGCGGACGCTCAGGTGAGTCCTTCCATTCCGTTTTCGGCCAAACGTTTTCCCTGCGGCAGACTCACCTGACCGTTGCTGCTGACGTTCTTGAGCACTTTTTTAATTATTACGGATGTACGCTGGGTGGGACTGACAGAGTGGCGTGGCTGTGGCAATCCCCGCCAGTTTCCCCGCTAGCGTGTGCCGACAGCCTTGGACAATGACCCTAATGAGAGCGCGCTGGCAGGCATTGTTGGGAAACACGTGCTTCACTTCTGCCGGCGAACACAGCACATCTGTCGCGAGTGCTCGCAAAGGTGAAGGGAGATTATTTTGAGTCTCTTAATGACGCTACAACACTGAAATAAATATAGGCAGCCACTGCCTAGTGTTAATTTACGTATAAAAACAAATGCACATACATTAGTTTTTTTTTTTTAATCAGGGCTCTTGCATTGTTATATTTATTTTGGTGTTTGTTAAATATATGGGGGATAAGTTGCGTGGGTGATAATTGTTAGGTTTGTAAACAGATGAAAAATAATCTGTGTATAAGGACCAGCGACGGACCCAGAGTACAGCAAGGAGGTTGTAAAGCGAAGACAATTCCCTAGGGCGCACATATAATTAACGTTTAAATACTTCGTTGAATTTTTTTGTTTAATATTAGAGCCTTCTACAAAATGTTCTGCATTCTAAGAAATTTATCTTAACTTTCATGTTTAGTTCATTATTTTTCTTTAAGGAAACCGATATCACTGTAAAGCTAATTTTGACAGAGGAAAAAAATCGTTATCTAACTGTCTATTGAAAAATAATGTACGCCAGCTATCAATATGACGCGAAATATAATTTTCTTGGCATATGATTTTCTAATAAACCTACTTGTTCGGATATTTGAGAAGTATAAGTGGTAATTTATAGTAAGCTTACAATGCTCAATATTTAAAAAAGTTGTTAATTTCCCAATTTCCTATAAGATTGTTTGCAGTAGAACATTTAATAATTTCTTATTGTATATTTATTGCAGTTAAATATTTATGATTGTTAAATCCGTCCATGAGAAAGATTCGCAGGCAAAGTAGAAGTTTATTGTGTGCAGTTGTTCCAACACACCAAAGATTTTATAACTATCATTGTTGGCATTTTGATATTTATCTATAAAATTACATGAAGCAATTTGTTATGTTGCATCGCAGTCTGTAAGTATTGTCTACCTTTCAAGTTTACAAAAATTACAAACAAAAAAGTTTTCTTTAATTTTTAGTGTGGAGGTACATTATGACGAATTTATATACAACCCACCATTGTCCTATATATCCACATGCCAACGAAACTTCAACTAATGGAATATACTACTTAATTACACTGTTAACTCCATTCATATCCATATATTACTTAGATCTCAGTTACCCCAGATGGTACAAAAATAACCAAACGTTTTCATTTACAAGGTGGAATTTATTGTTTTACTCATTTATTTAAATTTTTAGCTTTAATAATTTAGTTTATATATATGGGTAGCGTTCCAAAACTTCACTCTGCGAGTAAACGTTTCTCTTCGACTGTCCCAAAACATGCAGAGTATATGTTTTACTCGCTCTCGGCAGTGTCCCAAAACTGCAGAGTAACTACTCTGAGCATCTTGCTAGAGTGAAACTTGTGCAATCATTATTTTAGTGTGTAACGAAGGGAAAACTGAAACTGGCGTGAAGTTTAGTGGAATCAAACAAATTGAAAGTTAATGTGGACATCCTGGTTCTAGAATGTTGGTTTCGCAACATTCTAGAACCTACCGAACGGTAAGTAGTCGCTAATTATCAGCGAACACTACAGCAAAGATACACTCACTCAGCAACGGAAAAATAGTCGTACCGAGAAATTACACAGATAAAACAAAAATATGATTTTCTCAGATTCGGGAACTGCTAACGGCATTGAAAGCCTTAAACAGAAAAATAACCTGACGCGGAAGTTCTGAGTGCTCGGGCTTTGTCGACGGAGTTCATATTACACGATGATGTCGAACGTATATGTAACACGACATACATGACGCAACAAAATTCGTGTTAATGGGTATAGGTGACGTAGTTTTTAATAATGTTAGCATTCGTAGGTGAATATATGACGAGTGGAACAGCCACAATGACTGGGAAAGAAACCTTTCGTCAGCTGCACAGACAAAAACGTTACTTAATCTGTTTTATCTTCATGAATGTATAGCGTGCATATTATTAGGTTTATAATGGTGTTCGTTGAGGGGGATATGTAGTCAAAGTAAAAGTCGTAGCGTTTAAATACTTCGTTTAAAGAACTGTGTTTTTGTTATTGAATTATTGTTAACCTTAGAATTAAATAATCAAAACGCACGGTGACCAGATACAAAATTAATGTGCTCCGAAAATAATATACTTGATTTCGTAATTTCAGAAATCATTATTTTCAAATATTGTAATGTTCTAGCTTGAAAGAGCATCTTCACTGGGTAACATATAAAAACATTTATTTTTCTAAATTATGTACTACCAGAACCTTATAAAATAAATAATTCATCATATTTACAGGTAGGGTTATTAGTGACAGCATATATTGATTCGCATTATTTTGGGCTATAACGTATTCCGTGTTTTTGCATTTGCAGTATGTAAACGCAATCCTTCTTCCATAAACCTAAATTTTTGCAATGAAAAATAAGAGCTGGGTTTTCTGCTCTTGTCAAATATTTAAACCCCAAATATTTAAACCCCGTAGTGGCCTCACTCGCAATGATCTTAAATTATTTATTACTTTTCGGGAACTGAAATGATATAAGCTGTATAAAATCTGCCATTATGAGACTTGTTCACATTTTCAAAACAATGCTTATTCCCTGAATTGCTGTAAAATGAACAGATATTACCTTTCGAAAATACGAAAATACGATTGCTCATAATTCACTTGTTACATATTTTCTTACATATGTTCATACATAATTCACGTGATATATATGTAGAATAATCGATTTACGGATGTACAGAATACTGAATGTGATTTCAGCAAATAACAAGAAGTTACCGATACAACTAACAAGCATTGTTTCCTCAGCATGGGTGCAATTAATTTTTAAGTAAGATCTTAAAAAACTGAGTTTGTAGGTAGGACTTGACCTCTCTTCAAAGGCAATAACATTAGAATTGAAACCAAAAACATATGCAACTGTGAGACAATTACAAAGACATACTTGTCTTACCAGGAACTTGAACCCAGAAAACCTCGTACAATAAGTGAGCGTGCAATGCATTGCATTATGGAGATCGTTTTCGGAGCATCAATTTAGGATTTAATCAGACTGGTGTTTAAAATTACAGAGTTTACTAAACCAAAATATTTAGAGGGCCGTCATTTTGAAAATAAGAGACTGAGTCCCTTACAACATGTAAGTTTACATGGCCTACCGTAGCGCTACTTCTGTGAAGAATTTAGTGGAAATCGGTTATTTGGTCCTTGAGAAATGCCATAAAAAACTTTATTTCCTTATCAGATGCTATCGTACAAAACTAAAAAAAAAAAAAATAGACGCTCTATAGTTAATTCTTCTTATATAAGTCTACATACAAAATTTGGTTGAGTTTGGTTAAACTTTTCAATATACATCAAAAACTTTACTAAATTATTTTTATTGCCACCATTTTCAGCATCGTTTTTTGACCCATTTAAATCATGATTGTATACATGGACTTCTGTAACATTTATAGTGTGCACAATTTGTTACAAATAAGTTGAAATGTTTGAGTTTAACATTTGGTGGGGATCGGTTGATTGGTCCTCGAGATATAGCATAAAACCTCCATAATTTTCATATGGCGATCTATATAAATGGATGACAAAAAAGTAATGTACTGGCACATTCTGTGATTGCATATTGCCAATACGAAATTAAAATTAAAATAGATTACATAACTTCGTAGATATAGCAAACAAAAGTAAAATGATCTGCAATTCTGAAAATAAGTGTCTCATACTTTAAAACTACATATACTAAGATGGCCTACCACAGTACATCTTCGCCAAATTTTTTGAGAATGTTTTGATTGTTTCCCAAGACATGAGATAAAATATTATTTTCTATTGGTGAGGCTATGGTACAAAATGGCTGAGAAATGAGGCTCTGAATATACATAATTTATGGTTGTAAAGGCACCGCCAGCATAAAAACTTAAGTTAGAATTAGTTCCGCTGATAAAATATACTGAGTTAAAAAAATTATATAGCCACCATTTTGAAATTGAATGCTTCATCTACTTAGAACTTACCAGTTTACACAGCCTGCTGCAGTACTATGTGTTTGGCAAATTTGGTAGGAATATGTCAATTGTTTCCCGAGACATGACATAAAATCTTTAATTGTTCGCGTGTCGCTATCTTACAAAATGGGTGAAAAAATATCCTACGTGTGGATATAGTTAACAGTTGTAATACCTACTGCCAGCATACAACGTTAAGTTGGAATTGATTACATGGTTTCAATGATATTTCATTGTAAGCTAAAATAACTCTACGGCCACCATTTTTAAAATAAGTGTCTGACATTATTAAAACATACCCCTTAACATCATCTGTCTCAGTACTACTTGTTTGCCAAATTCGGTAGGAATCGATCAATGGTTTCAGAGATATGACAAAAACTTTATTTTTCTCATGGCACTCTCTTACAAAATAGCGGGAAAATATTCTACGTGTAGATACAATTGATAAATGTCATTTATACTGTCAAAATACAAAGTCATCTTGGAATGGATTACATAATTTAACGATAGAGCATTCTATGGCTAAATGGCTACCATTTAGAAAATAAGTGTGGTATTCTTAAAACATATCACTTACCATCGTATGCACCAGTACTACTAGTTCGCCAAATTTCGTAGGAATCGGTAAATTGTTTACCGATATATGACAACTTTTTTATAAGTATGGTGCTGTCTTCCAAAATGGCTAAAAAAAAGTGTTTACGTGTTGGTATATATGATGCTCCTAACAGATAATTTCGGTATAAACAATTTGGTCGAAATTGTTTAAATGGTATGGCAGACATACCAAATAAACATAAAAGCATTTGCATGGCCACAATTTTGAAACTAAGTACCTAATCAAGTTTAATTACTTATGTTTACTTGTCATATCATAGTATTACTATCCTGCCGAATTGGGTTAGAATTGGCTTAATATTTTTTGAGCTATAATGAAAATTTTGTATTTCTTTATTTTGTGCAATTTTACAAAATGGCGTATTAACAACAATATGAATCTTAAAATTCAATGATTTCATAATGCTCTGCCACAACACAGAATTTGGTTAAAATCGGTTCAATGGTTCCCGAAATATGGCATATGACCCCACATTTTTAATGGCCACCATTTCCAAAATAAGTGCCTGACCTTGTCGAAAACTACAAAAGTCAGGTTTCCTTACTAATAACTATATATCTACCATGTTTGGTGAAATTCGGTCCACGCGTTTAAAAATTGAAATTGGGGACACACTCGCACTGACACGCACACAGACACACACACCTACACACACATCCGCACACACATACACATGCAGATACACAGTCAGGAAAGTAATTTCATAAGCCTTTCTTTCCTTCGGAAAGTAGCCAAAAAAATTTTACATTTTATAAAAACTAATATTTTCACCTTTTAGTTGGGTTTTGGAAGATTCCATAAAATGTGTGTAATTAAACGTAAGTCACGTATAAAACATATATATGTGTGTATATTTAAAACAAATAATATTATTATAATTAGTAAATGACCTTTAATCAGAGAAGTTAAGTTATGTGACCAACCTTACATTCTTGCTGTAGTTAATTACTTCAGAAATGGGGTCTCAACAGATCAGGACCTTTTCTGCCGAATTTTTTCATATGTATATTCATTACATGTGACTAGAATGGAATATCGTAGACAGCGAATAATGTACGGTGTGTTGGAGTGGTAAGTGAATACAGGAACAATAAAAGATGCCTGCGTTTATCGCTGGAGGCATATGAGAAGAAGCTGTCGCTGAGAAAAGTGTCCATACAATTATTTATTTAGTCAGTGTAACCTAAACAGTGGCACATCTAAGAGATCTTTTGGAGGATATTATAGAACGCAGTGAGATGTGGAATAAATTTCCAATTTCTTATTACTGTTCATTTGGAAAATTACGTTTGTGTAACTTTTTTACTAGCACATTTGTTACGAGATTTAGTGTGCAGTACAAAAAATATATTATGAACATTTTTTTTTAGAAAAAAATTAAAGATGCAGTGACACGAAAAGGTGATTAGGCACACTTAACTTGACTTATCTAATAAGTCGTCACCTCGAAACAGTTTATACATTGGGGNTTTAATCAGACTGGTGTTTAAAATTACAGAGTTTACTAAACCAAAATATTTAGAGGGCCGTCATTTTGAAAATAAGAGACTGAGTCCCTTACAACATGTAAGTTTACATGGCCTACCGTAGCGCTACTTCTGTGAAGAATTTAGTGGAAATCGGTTATTTGGTCCTTGAGAAATGCCATAAAAAACTTTATTTCCTTATCAGATGCTATCGTACAAAACTAAAAAAAAAAAAAATAGACGCTCTATAGTTAATTCTTCTTATATAAGTCTACATACAAAATTTGGTTGAGTTTGGTTAAACTTTTCAATATACATCAAAAACTTTACTAAATTATTTTTATTGCCACCATTTTCAGCATCGTTTTTTGACCCATTTAAATCATGATTGTATACATGGACTTCTGTAACATTTATAGTGTGCACAATTTGTTACAAATAAGTTGAAATGTTTGAGTTTAACATTTGGTGGGGATCGGTTGATTGGTCCTCGAGATATAGCATAAAACCTCCATAATTTTCATATGGCGATCTATATAAATGGATGACAAAAAAGTAATGTACTGGCACATTCTGTGATTGCATATTGCCAATACGAAATTAAAATTAAAATAGATTACATAACTTCGTAGATATAGCAAACAAAAGTAAAATGATCTGCAATTCTGAAAATAAGTGTCTCATACTTTAAAACTACATATACTAAGATGGCCTACCACAGTACATCTTCGCCAAATTTTTTGAGAATGTTTTGATTGTTTCCTATGACATGAGATAAAACATTATTTTTTATTGGTGAGGC
Source organism: Clitarchus hookeri (assembly GCA_002778355.1). Lineage (NCBI taxonomy): Eukaryota > Metazoa > Arthropoda > Insecta > Phasmatodea > Phasmatidae > Clitarchus > Clitarchus hookeri. Next base: position 92,320 of record NQII01003890.1, on the reverse strand, counting down.
TATCGTACAAAATGGCTGAGAAATGAGGCTCTGAATATACATATTTTATGGTTGTAAAGGCACCGCCAGCATAAAAACTTCAGTTAGAATTAGTTCCGCTGATAAAATGTACTGAGTTAAAATATTTATATAGCAACCATTTTGAAATTGAATGCTTCATCTACTTAGAACTTACCAGTTTACATAACCTGCTGCAGTACTATGTGTTTGCCAAATTTGGTAGGAATATGTCAATTGTTTCCCCGAGACATGACATAAAATCTTTAATTGTTCGCGTGTCGCTATCTTACAAAATTGACGAAAAAAGATCCTCCGTGTGGATATAGTTAACAGTTGTACTACCTACTGCCAGCATACAACGTTAAGTTGGAATTGATTACATGGTTTCAATGATATATAATTGTAAGCTAAAATAACTCTACGGCCACAATTTTTAAAATAAGTGTCTGACATTCTTAAAACATACCCCTTAACATCATCTGTCTTAGTACTACTTGTTTGCCAAATTTGGTAGGAATCGGTAAATTGTTTACCGATATATGACAACTTTTTTATTAGTATGGTGCTGTCTTCCAAAATGGCTAACAAAAGTGTTTACGTGGTGATATATATGATGCTCCTAACAGATAATTTCAGTATAAACAATTTGGTCAAAATTGTTTAAATGGTATGGCAGACATACCAAATAAACATAAAAGCATTTGCATGGCCACAATTTCGAAACTAAGTACATAATCAAGTTTAATCGCTTATGTTTACTTCTCATATCATAGTATTACTATCGTGCCGAATTGGGTTAGAATTGGCTTAATATTTTTTGAGCTATAATGAAAAATTTTAATTTCTTTATTTTGTGCCATTTTACAAAATGGCGTAATATCAATCTTAAAATTCAATGATTTCATAATGCTCTGCCACAACACAAAATTTGGTTAAAATCGGTTCAATGGTTCGCGAAACATGGCAAATGACCCCACATTTTTAATGGCCGCTATTTCCAAAATAAGTGCCTGACCTTGTCGAAAACTACAAAAGTCAGGTTTCCTTACTAATAACTACATATCTACCATGTTTGGTGAAATTCGGTACACGCGTTTAAAAATTGAAATTGGGGACACACTCGCACTGACACGCACACAGACACACACACCTACACACACATCCGCACACACATACACATGCAGACACACAGACAGGAAAGTAATTTAATAAGCCTTTCTTTCCTTCGGAAAGTAGCCAAAAAATATTTACATTTTATAAAAACTAATATTTTCACATTTTAGTTGTGTTTTGGAAGATTCCATAAAATGTGTGTAATTAAACGTAAGTCACGTATAAAACATATATATGTGTGTATATTTAAAACAAATAATATTATTATAATTAGTAAATGACCTTTAATCAGAGAAGTTAAGTTATGTGACCAACCTTACTTTCTTGCTGTAGTTAATTACTTCAGAAATGGGTTCTCAACAGATCAGGACCTTTTCTGCCGAATTTTTTCATATGTATATTAATTACATATGACTAGAATAGAATATCGTAGACAGCGAATAATGTATGGTGTGTTGGAGTGGTACGTGAATACAGGAACAGTAAAAGATGCCTGCGTTTATCGCTGGAGGCATATGAGAAGAAGCTGTCGCTGAGAAAAGTGTCCATACAATTATTTATTTAGTCAGTGTAACCTAAATAGTGGCACATCTAAGAGATATTTTGGAGGATATTATATAACGCATTAAGATGTGGAATAAATTTCCAATCGTTTAATGTAACTTTTTTACTAGCACATTTGTTACGAGATTTAGTGTGCAGTACTAAAAATATATTATGAACATTTTTTTTTAGAAAAAAAATTAAAGATTCAGTGACACAAAAAGGTGATTAGGCACACTTAACTTGACTTATCTAATAAGTCGTCACCTCGAAACAGTATATACGTTGGGGTAAGGGGGAGTAAGATTATGTCACGTGCGCTTATTCAGCTTAATTTTTTTAGGAACCAAAGCTATCTGTTTTTACTTCTGGGAGGTGTACATGTCACCGGTGTCCGTCCCGTAATAACGCCACTGAATCTAAAAATATGAGACGACCCTTAGCTTCAGGAACTTCCATTACAAGTTAATTATCCGCGTTCGAAACCTCGCAAAGGTTTATGCAACCATTTCAATTTTGAAATCATCACCGACACAATCAATTACTAATTGTTGCCAGCTAGGTATGTTTCGTAAAAACATATAGTGTATCTACAACATTTTGCGATACTAAATTTACGTTGCTTTTCAAAATTATTTAAATTATTTGTTGAAATGCCGATAAAGTTTTGATATCATTCATAGGAACGGCATGAATCGTAAGTCTCGTGAAAATAGATTTTATAACCATCATTATTGGAATTTTGAGATTTACCATCTTGAAAAATTGCGTAAGCAATTAAAGTTTTAACATAAAAAATCTTGGCAGATATTTTATGACCGCTGCCTTTAACTGCCAAGAAGTGTAACTTTTTTAGAACGGTGCTGACCTCCTTGAATAGAAACGCAAGATATGTCCTTCCGAGAACTTCAAGATAAGTGGCAAACCGCGGGTGCTGTCATTTCGGTGAAACTGTTTATTTCCCCCTCCCCCTCCTCCTCTTGAGTTCATACTTTTGTACATGCAAGTGTTACAAAACTTGTCTCTCAAAAACTTTTAATTTTTTGGGTGATAGGGAATTGTTTCACTTTCTGAGGTGCAGCGATAAAGCACACATTCACGTATGCACCAGACAATTATTCCNGAAGTGTAACTTTTTTAGAACGGTGCTGACCTCCTTGAATAGAAACGCAAGATATGTCCTTCCGAGAACTTCAAGATGAGTGGCAAACCGCGGGTGCTGTCATTTCGGTGAAACTGTTTATTTCCCCCTCCCCCTCCTCCTCTTGAGTTCATACTTTTGTACATGCAAGTGTTACAAAACTTGTCTCTCAAAAACTTGTAATTTTTTGGGTGATCGGGAATTGTTTCACTTTCTGAGGTGTAGCGATAAAGCACAAATTCACGTATGCACCAGACAATTATTCCGCGTCGCTTCACTTGCGTGGAGTTGTACGTTGCATGAAGAAGTGGGAAATTGGCATGCCAGGTAGTTGTAAGTTCAGAATAAATAAATGTTATCGCTGATTGGTAGACGTTCTATATTATGTTTCTGCACTCTATGTACTTAAATTATCAACATTACAAGGCGTTTAACATTAATCACACCGAAAATAAAAGATTTTGTTGAATCAAAAGAAGTTTGTTTGACGCAACCAAATTAACTGTTTGTATTGGGGTATTGAAATATTTTGTTGTGGAAACCAAATGATTTTGTTGTTCTTATTTTTGGTTGGCGCAACAAAACATTTGTTTGGCACTGTACACATTAAAAAGTTCGGTTAATACAAAAAAATTGGAAGCCTGATCGAGATACGAACCTAGTTCGTTTGCGGCCGATTGCTGTGCCTCAGCAACGTCAGTTACGGTGACTACTGGTTGAAAAGAAAGGAACGTTTGTAATATAAATACGTAGATTTCAAATACTGGACAACGCGCGCAAATAAATACTTCAAGTTGAACCACTATACTTTTTAATTTCTGGGTTAACTTGTTTTTTAGGATTTTTTCACCATTATTAAGCGTTCATAAAGGCACTAACAAACACTAATGCTATAATAATTGCCACAAAATATAAAAACAAACTATCGAGTGCTTTATTTTCGAACAAAAGCAATGAAATAAGTTACCAAAAAAAAATGTATAGAACTTAATATTTGTTGACAGTCTAATTTATTTTGACCCAAAACTGTGGGCTTGTTAATTCAAGCGTTTATTTTGTTAGATAAACAAATTAATTTGGTTAAGTTGTGCTTATTTAACAAAATATTTTGTTGAGGTAACTAAATGTATATTTGTTCCTATACAAACAAATATTTTGTTGGCTGGAACTCATCCTGCGCTTAGTGCACCAATAATATAATTTTTTTAAAATTAGTTTCAATAATTACATATTTTTTAAACCATCACAATGTTGTGCAAACCATTTATGTAAAAAAAATTTTAGGTAGTTTTAAATAATAGTCTACTTGTAAGGTTTACCAACCACGACGTGGTTTGCAAGTCAGTGAAGTGAAGTCTTTTAAAGTGAAGGGTTTGAATTTAGAATGTTCCACGGGTTGAAACTAAAAGTGCACATCCCTCACATCAAAACCTTTATTCTTCTTGCCCTTTTTCCTTTCCCCCCTTTTTATTAAGGCGGAACTTATATCTACCACGAAACGGGAAGTCTTGAAATGAGAACCAAATAAAAAGGAATAAATGTCTAAATAGTTTAGATATAGAGTAAGTTTGAGAAGAGTTTAATCTCGACGCGAGCGTTTTCGTCAGTTGCTTTTATGACGAAAACCAAAGGACTTTCATCATCTATTACAGTTACGGGCTCAAAAATTATTTTCATTGACGTATCATACCATGTTTCGGTGTAAAGGCTGTTCACGGTTAGTGAACACCTTAAAATAAACCTTGGGAAAAAATCACTGTGCGTAATTACATAATACTGCACTACACACTGGCATACAGGCTTTCTGTTAAGTTGGCACCGAATTCATACAAATATATCTAAGTCTTTAAGTTATATTGTTAATGTTATATGAAAATGTATGATCACTGAGGTAACCGTTGCTTGTTTGCACACATTACAGAGTGAATTAGCATATCATTACTTTAACACATTTATATTGCTAAATATATCAGGCCCGGGTCGTCAATTTTACTAACGGCAGAATGTTAAGAAACGAGAATAAAAGAAGATTCTAAGAAGGGCTTTTAAAAGTGTTTAGTTAACCGTGAAAAATCTATAGTTACTTTCCAGTATGCTCAGAATATACAGCGTGTTAGGTAATTCGCGGCTACAGACTGTACCACACAAATATGTGATCAAAACTAAGTAGAAAATACTTTTTTGGTAAAAATGCATAGGACCGTTAGTTTACGAGAAAAACTATATGAAAGGTCCAAAAACCACTGTTGGAAACATGTGGTGTTCAATTAGATAAAAGTGAGGTGATGTGTCAATGTGGCAACTAATGTGTTGGTCATAAGGAATACGGAAAATGAATGGGTCGAGCTCAGTAGTGACATAGAGGCCATGGAGTTCACATGCAGTGAGTACTGGGACATGGTAATGACCATGGGTGCATCCGGCGGCCAAGCTCCATACATGCTGCATGCATCCAGCGTGCGGAAAAAAGCATTGCTATGGGCAGAGCAAACTCCAAACACCTGTTGTGATGTTTCGACGTTTTGCATGCTGATGCTGTATGTTGTTCTTAACATAAAATAAAGTCATTTTATCTACTTTAATGTCGTTTTTCTCGTAAACTAAGGGCCTTACGCTGTCTTACCAAAAAATACTTTCTACTAAGTTTTGATCACAGATTCGTGTGGTGCAGTCCGTATCCATGAATTACTTGACAGCACAACCTGTATATGACACGGCATGTACGTGGCACGACCAAGTGCTACCAAGCGAGGTGGCACAGTGGTAACACACTATGACTCGCATTCGGAAGAATGCCGGGTTCTGTTCATAGTCCTGTCATTCATAATTCGAGTGGAGTGGAGACATTAGAGCGGCTCTTAATATCGAAGCCTTAAAAGTCGATGAGGTTGAAACGAGGAGAGTATGGAGCAGCGCCGGAATGTAAGGGTGTGGGAAACGGGATATCCCAAGAGAAAACCCGCCGTCCAGTGGCATCGTCCGGCACGATTCCGACTTGCGGAAATCGGGAAGTGACCTTACCGGGAAGTGACACCACCGCGGCCCCATAAAAATCCGATTTACCATGGTTTCTCGACATTACTCCAGCCGAGTTGTTGGATGGTTCCTTACAACAGGGTATGATTGGTTCGTTTCCCTAATTCTAATAAGTTTATTATACAATTTTGTTTCCTTATAAAAGTACCATTCTCTCAAAGATACTCAAAGCAATACTAGGAAATAGTGTTTTTAACAAAAACAATGCACGTATATGCATATTATGAAAAAAAAATTAATTAATACCAACTCGAGATTGGCATAATTGTTTCCAAAAGAAAAACAGGTGATTAATGGCTCTTAATCGAATTGGACTCCACGCATTCCAGAAGTAACTTATCTCTATCTGATATTGATTTAGAAGCAACCACTGTTTCTTTATTACTGTGTAGGTAGCTAGAGATAAAGTAACTTACAAATGGCATGTCATCGGCATTGTAAATTCTTCCGTGAATGTTGTAGGCCTATACTTATATTCCTGTCATGTTTTCCTAATAGCTTACTATGTAACGAAAATAGATATATGTTGTACAGAGCTCTCTTTATTCTAATCCCAAGTATATAAAATTCGTTCAAATTCTTACACATTCAAATTTCTGTGTTCTTTATCTTACCCTTATTAGGTACTTTCCGTGTACATACTCTTTATTTTTAGCGATATAGCATAATTTTGTATTTTCGTTGACCTCCTTGGTAAAGGTCCTTGGGAATTTCTTCCAGACGTATAACTCCCATGTTAGAAACTCGGGTATGCCATAATAAGATGTATATTTCTATATAATTTCAGTGTAACATTTGAATAGTGAAAAAAATATATATTCTTTGTTTATCAACTGCGGGTCCCATTTTTGATCCAAAACTTCCTTTAGTATTCATGTTACGAGGTGATGTACTGATATTGTACTTAATTGAGAACAAGGGATGTGTATTTATGCTCTGGCATATAATGTTTAATTTGTGTTGGATAATTTTGCAGTGCAGTACTCCGTAGAAATCGACTGTCGTCAACCGCAACATGTGAGTGCTAATGTCAAGTCTTTAAATGGGCGAGGTACTAATTTGATACTCTAGAACGTCACGCCACAGAAACTTACGTAATGTCGGTTGTCCCAAGTAAATTTTTACAATAATAGAGAAAATCTTCAAAGACAATCTGATGGAACTGCTTGTATATAACGCTATATGGACAACGTTGGGTGTATGAGAATGTCGATAACAGTTACAAATATTCAAAATGTTCGATGCAAGTAGTGCGACATCGTCTGCAATGCTATAGAACAGAACGACAAACCGTAGCTACGGTTTCCATACGAGTGGATCCGCAGGAGGTCGCAATCATGTATATCATGGTATCCAGTGTCTGTGACTTTGTGGCTTGCATAGTGTTCTTCAATGTTCCCCATAGATAATAATTTAATGGCCTTGAATTTGAAGATCTGGGTGGAAGCTCAACGATTTCTCTTCATCCACCTCTCAACATATTTTTCATAGAGAAGCGACTGTACATCTGGATGGAAATGTGGAAGTGAACCGTCCTGCTGGAAAAAGCAGTTGTCATCAGGGTAGAGTTGGTGAACAGCCTGCACAATGTTTTCCTGCAACATGGTGCAGTAACTGTCACCTGTCGCCGTTCCATCGAAGAAGAATGGCTCCACAATACCTTTGACAGACACACCCCACCACATTGTTAACCCAGGAGGATCAACTGCTTGCTGTGCCACAATATGGGGATTTTCGTCGGCCCTGTATTCACAGTTGTGGTGGTTGACAATTTTATTCTGTTTTGGTTACCTTCACGTCAGTAAATGTTAGTTGTGTTGCATATGTTCACAAGCCACTCACAAAATTCAACATACTTTTCATAACGTGAAGTAACAAGGGAATGAAGGGCCTTCTTTTTACTAGCTATAGAATGCAATATGCACCTGATTTACTGACACCTGACTGATGCACAGCTTGTCACTTGGACTTCAACTTCCCGGGAGAATGTGTAAATGTGTGCAACACAGCTCCTACACTTCCTTCTTCCGTTGTCATTCTCTTGCTGCTGCACCGTCCTTTCTTCACATCACACACAGTTAAGTCCCTCTCAAACTTGTCACGTACTCGTGCCATTGTTACACATAATGGTGACGCAGTATCAAATTCTGCCCTCTATCGTCTCTGCGCCTCAATATTGTTGTAACTTTCTCCTTAACACTTTAACAACCACTTTCGTTCCTCAAAATAAAATCCTGTCACTTCCGTCACTCCATCTACAATAGTTTTGCTGCCACTTATGGCTGAAAACGGAACTGACAAGAGCAGAATGGCAACACACGCTCGCACACATCATTCTTTGTTGTTATGGCGTCAAATGCATGTAATTCCGTCAGTTTTACTGTAATAGTTTCTCTCTTATTCGTGTTCAAATAGCGTAAATATTAATTTGGGACATCCAGTAGTGTACGCGAATCGGTCTCGTATTAATTTTGTTGCTATGCCCGAACTATATTTTAGCATGGCGTGGTTTTACACTAGGAACTAATGCTAGGTGAATTAATATGTCACGCTCTTTCTTTGACGAAGTGAAGTGCGATCATCGGCCATGTTATAAAAATTACGCCATGTTGGATGCTTAGAACACAAGTTGCCGAAGTCCAGAAATAACTGGTGACTTTTAATATAAATTGTCGTTCTTGATGGTGTTTCCTGGCTGTCGATACAATTTTAGTTATTTCGCTGTTGATTGAACATATTTAGAGCCTCGTTTAGTTTCCTTCAGTTTGTCCACTGTGTAGCATTCCGTCAAACATATAATGTATCATTCTCTTGAACATCGTGACTGTTGTTAATGTGATAACGAAACAAACTCTAAGACGCTACGACAGTGCGATGATCATCAAGGATCAATCATTTGGCTCATTCCATCCTCTTTAAAACCTATCCGGCCATATTTTCCTCAGCTCTCGTGAGACATTTCACAGTTCAACTTAATTTATATTCATGTATTATTTTTAAATCTTCATGTTTTTAAATATGTATAAATCGACATGTTCTTCCCATATTGCTTGGAACTGTTCTACTGTTTCAATACTTTTCACTATTTTTAAGTTTCTCTTCGTATCATCATATATTTTCTCGTCCATTAAAGTGTAGTCAGACACATGAACGCGGGATATAAATTCACAGGTTTCAATAATTATTTCATATCATCTTCTCAATACCCAGTTTTCACTGCCATATACCAATATTAATAATCTCACTTTGTGATATTAAGTACTGTTCTGTCTGTGGTTCACAGAAATAGTTAAATAAATACATCTGAAATTGTTATAAACACAAATGTTTCTTTTAAAACCACTTCATTCTCAAAGACCAAAATTACAGAAAGAAAACAAGTTCACTGGCTAGCATTTTAAAAATTACGATCTGAATAGGACATTTGTAAATGGGATATTTTTCTTTTTTCACTGCTACCGTTATCATAAGTACCGCAGTTAAAGTTTACGTCAACTTAAGAAGGAGTTACAAGAAGGCAATTTTTCGAATGTTTGCTTCACAAGTAGGGTTGCCAACTCTCGAAGGAACCAACCCGGGAGAGTTTAACAGATCGGAAAAGGGGGGGGGGGAAGATTGAATTAAATTCGCTAATATTTGTTAACTTTTATTTTTAAATTTATATTTACATTGCTTTCGAGAAGCATCTAATATTTGTCGGTTTTTTAGGACATAATGATAAAAAGTATTACAAGAAAAATTAAGATTTTGTAATATTTGTAACTCAGCTTTTACTAAAGATATGTTCATTCTGTTTCTTTCCTTGCTCCACACTTGTTCCATCATACTGAATACGCGTTCACAAGAAGCATTAGAGACAGGAATGGAAAGAAGAAACGTAACAAGCTTCTTCAATTCTGGACAGGAATTTCTTTCATTTTATTTCGCAAAGAAGTCAACCCAGCGTAAATTAACTCGATTCTCTTCAATGAGATGTGGTTGCATTTCACGGACAATTCCAACTTCATCATATAGTTTGTCAGTATCTAAATCAATTTTTAAAAGTTCTTGCAGTCTGATAATTCCTTCCCATGTAATCGGTTCTTTCAGTGATAAAATTTTCATTACTTGGTATTCCGGGTCTTCAAAGTTATACCGTTTTTGTAAGTAATTTAAACAACACGTGAAAAACTTATTGACTTCAGTTTTAAATGTTGTTTTTTGAGGATCATCGAACTGCTTTAATGAATCCATGGCAGATTTACCATAAAATTTATCAGTCTGTCTGTTTTGTAGCTTGGTTTTCAAATCAATCATTACGTAATAAATTTCAGTGCTTGTTACTCTGTCGGCTTCCAGTAATTTAATGGCGTTCTGAAAGATTTGCATTATATTTTGCATAGAATATAGAAAACATAAGACTGTATTTGTTTCTGAATCACTGGCACAAAAATTTTGCCATATAAATGCAGAGCAATTATCTTCACCTAGCGACTTGAAATAGCCTATTAAAGCTGGCCACCGCGATAAAATTCTGTCTATGGCAGGAAGTAACGATAACCAACGAGTTGGCACATGTCTTAATATCTCTTCGAACTCAATTTCAGCATCAGAGCAACTTAACATCAAGTCATTTCTTCTTTTAGCAAAAGCAGAAAATTCACTCTAAACATTCAAAATAATTATTTCAACATCAACTGACAGGGCTTTTGAAGATATTTTAACGCAGTTGTGTAGAATATGACACTTGCAATTCGCTTTAAATATATTTGTTTTTAAAGTTTTAAGATTTTGATAAATGGAAACATATATTCCATAATTGACAGCAGCATTGTCCACAGAATATGTTGAGATTTGACTTGCTTCTAGACTATTTTTAGTTAAAATATTTATTATTTGGTCTTTTATTGCTTTACTGTTTTCTTGGAAATCTTCGTAAAAGTCTAATAATCCAGTTTGAATGCCACTGTCCAGCGAAAAATACTTAATTAATAATGGATACATTTTTAAATTTCTTCTATTTGATGAATCACTCACTACTGAAAAATATTGACTTGTTTTTAGATTATTAAGTAGGCTTTCTTGACTTGCCAGCATGATACTTTCTTCGCAATCGATGAATCAGAAAACATGTCAGCGTTTAATTTGTGTCCACAATACTGGCTATTGTAACTATGGTGATGTTTGATACCATTAAAAGTTGAAGTAACTTCAACAGCAATAATTAAGTCCTTTTCTTTACTGTTTTTAGATGGAAAAACATACGTGATACCTCGACTTCCTTCGGCATTCTTGATAAATGTTTGATGTTTATAAGATGCTGCATGAAGTTTCACTGCCCCGAAACCGTCAAACGTGACCGAAAATAAATGCCGACATATGTTACACTTTGCTGTGAACTCGTCTTTTTTCAATAACCACGTATGTTATTTTAACCACTGGTCATTGAAAAAACAATAGTACTTTTTTTTCTTTGTACTGCTTTCACCCCCCGAAGTATTATGAGACATTTTATGAAGTAAGGTACTGGGTACCTAATGATTATTTGAATTATAATGCCGCTCGCCGCAGTAAAATCTGTTAATGCAATACGCACATTACTGCATGAANATGTTATTTTAACCACTGGTCATTGAAAAAACAATAGTACTTTTTTTTCTTTGTACTGCTTTCACCCCCCGAAGTATCATGAGACATTTTATGAAGTAAGGTACTGGGTACCTAATGATTATCTCATTCGACTGATTGAACAAAACAAATGAATGGCACGCGCTGCGGGGGGTAGTCCGGTAGGCACGAGGTGGNTTATCTCATTCGACTGATTGAACAAAACAAATGAATGGCACGCGCTGCGGGGGGTAGTCCGGTAGGCACGAGGTGGAAGGCCGCGCGCGATGCGACACGTCAAACGTGACGGCGGCGGCGGCATGGCAGCGCTTATGCATTCGATGTGATTCGATTTCGGTTCGATTTATATATTTTGTTAATGATAATATTATTTTCGAAAATCCGGAGAAATTATTGCATCCCGGGAGCTGGGGAGGTTGAACATTATTCCCAGAGTCTCCCGGGCATTTCGGGAGGGTTGGGAACCCTATTCACAAGTGTTCAGTCGAACGCAAAGCATGCGTAGCATTCTAGTTGGATGCTCATTCTTCACAACGCTCTGGTCGTCTGTGGCCTTGATCGCTAAGACGCCTCGCTCATTCTAAAGGTGAGGAGGCCAGGATGCTATAGTGCCTAGTGTCTAATAATCCCTTACAAACAGTTTATGAGTGCCGAGTGCACATGCGTCCTTCCAAGTTCAGGAGTTCCATATTTCTTGAGAATCTCTGTGCCTAAAAGTGCTTCACTGAACACAATATTTAAAATTTACTTTAACTATACGCCCACTGATATAGCATCAACATATATGGACATCATAATATCGCGTCATTTCTTCATGACATACTAGATTTTAAACAATTTTACTTTCTTTACCGTAGACTTGTGAGCCAGTAAGGAACAAACAACTGCAATAATCTACAATCAAGTGCCAAGATAAACTAGGCCCGTCCTGAACGGGAAAATACCTACTCGAGTATACGAAGTACTATGAATTCTAATATGCTATTTTAAAAAAACACGAATGCATGGATGGTTGACTGCACATAAAACATTAATTCTGTCGACACGTACATATTTGCAGACAGTTGGTGAACGAATTAAATTTATATACATGGGGGGGGGGGATGAAAGGATTGATCGCAGGATCGTGTGTGGATTCGTGTGTGGATCGTTTTGGATTCGTGTGTGGATCGTTTTGGATTCGTGTGTGGATTGGAGTCGATTGGTGTGTGTGTGTGTGGTGCTTATTGTGGTGCGGATTTATATTATTGGACGATTGATGGATGGATGGTCAAGAAGAGCACGAAAGTTAAGACTTTTTATCACCCTTTTACATTCCATGTCTTCAGGGCCTGGCAGTATTGGAATTTAAATTAACGCTAATTAAGCCTATAAATATTTGGTTTAATGCTGATCCATACCATGATTATAGAATACTCGTGCATGCGGCTGCTATAAGTATTATGGGCTTGGTTTAGTCGTAAATATATAAAAAAATATATATATATATTAAAGAAATCTTAGTAGAATATTTATACCTACAAAAACAGTCGAAGCTGTGAATAATTTGCAGATTCTAGCATCGTGTATTAATTAGTTTTCAAAAGAGGGGGGCTGGACATGTAGTAATTGAATGAGGAACTTTTCATTTTTATGCAATACCATATTCATAATTTCTGCACAATACAAAAATAAATTAATTATTTATAATTAGAAACAATTTTTTAAATCGGATAATAAGTACGTATTTACTATTCAACATACACTATGCCTATAAAACCAATATGGCTACCAGAATAAAACACATTCTTGAATAATAAGTGAGCGTAACTACCGAGCACCTTCGGTTACATTCGACAACCCCTTGTCTTCGGCTTCCGAGCACCCCCAGAGTCAAGCCGACGATTCTCGAGCTCGCCCGAGTCTATCCGAAGACCGCTAGCCACAGCCACAAAGCTCTCATTAAAAATACTTTGGCCGAGAAGGAACATAAACATACTAATATAGCCCTTTCAAAGTTGCTTGCAAGATTCCTGAAGCCCTGCTTAAATTCTGCTTCCAGGATATTCCTCCGCTTCATGCAAACAAAGTTTAAGCGAGTCTAGAAAATTACACCAAAGGGACAATGTACGCATTCTTGCGTGCTTATTGTAATAATAGTTCGCAATAGTTCGTACATTAAATAGATATAATAGTTCAGTTTAAACAAAAAATACGGCAGGCCTACTTATATGTCCATACAAGTATAAGACGCTTGTGGTGCATGGCGTATTTAGGAAACAACCAAATTTTTCAAATGTTTGATTCGAAAAATGTGAAGAATTCACGAATAGAATATATCTAGGAATTAAGTCAGTGATCTGTTAGCTACTAGCTGATCATTGGAATGCATTTGTAACTAGCGGCTGGGGTAACGTAATTCTTTGTGACTCGGTATAAACTGCTGTTGAGTCAATAAAGTTAAGTTATTGAAAAAATTAAAGTGTTTAAATTATACAAGTAGATCAATTTCCCCTTTATTTCAGTGTGCTATCCTTACAGTCATTTTTGCGTCTTCAGAGTGTCTACAAGAAAAGTCTCCAAAACGGCAGAAATTTCATGGATCGTATAAATCGTTATTGAAAATTTCTGATGTGTAATTTATCATCATTGGTGTTTTGAAAAGTAACGAAATGTTATTCAGGCATATATCCGAGGTACGAAGGCTCCACCCAGAAATACATGCATGTAAAAGTCACCGAACATTTCTTCCGTAAAGTAATAAAAGCTAATTATTGCATGTGTATACGCGTAGTTGTTAATATTATTTCTAAAACATTACTCTAAAATTACATGTACTATTAAAATGTAATTAAAGTTTGCTTTTGTTTTATATATTATTTATGTTTTCGTTCCTGTATCCGTAATAATTTCTCATAACTAGTTTCATGATTAATTTTTCACTCGTAAGTTAATTTTTTATCACTATAATATAAGTACAGGTCAATAAAACTGTACTTAATGTTATTTGTGCANTTCACTCGTAAGTTAATTTTTTATCACTATAATATAAGTACAGGTCAATAAAACTGTACTTAATGTTATTTGTGCAGTTCAATTCCGAGACTACTTAGAGGAATCTGTTTCAGTTTTTCCGTCGAACCACAGACGGCGATAATGTAAAAATACTTTGTGAATAACCATCATTGACGTATTCGCTGTGAGGAATACGGTTACTTCTACAAGTTATCGTTTCAGCGCTAACTGCCGCAGTGTTGTGTTATCGAACAACTGATAAATCGGTACGTACATCATCGCCATCTGTGGTTCGAAGGAAAAACTGAAACAGTTTCCTCTAAGAAGTCTACGTATGGAATTGCCTGAGAGTACATACCGATTTATCAGCTATGCAAATGGAATCGTTAATCACGAAACCATTACCCAAACCCTTTACGATTCCAGTACTCTANCCGATTTATCAGCTATGCAAATGGAATCGTTAATCACGAAACCATTACCCAAACCCTTTACGATTCCAGTACTCTAACTTTACGCATGTAAATTAGAAGAGCTTAAGTAAAAAATAAATTGACTGCCAAGTTTCCTATTTAATGAGTCACATCTGTCACGACATGAGAAACTGTCGTCCGTAAACAGATGAGTTCGAAAAGCAAGCGGCGAGGCTGAAGGTAAAGTTGTGAAAACTTAAAGGTGAAACAATAACAGAATTTCTATAAAAACGAATCCGTGAAGAGATTTGGGTGGCTCTTTACAGCGAGATCTTGAGAGCTGATGACGGTGATTGAGGTATGAAGCATTTCCGAAATGAAAGGGTGGGAGAAACGGGAGATCCCCGAGAAAACCCGCCGACCAGTGGCATCGTCCGGCACGATTCCCACATGCGAAAATCTGGGNCCCGAGAAAACCCGCCGACCAGTGGCATCGTCCGGCACGATTCCCACATGCGAAAATCTGGGAGTGACCCGGCCGGAGATTGAACCCGATTCACCTTGATGGGAGAGACAAGTTGTCTAACCGCTCAGCCAGCGTGGCGATTTAAAAAGGCACAAAAAATAATTTTTGCTTTCCCAACGCATTACTGTATATCTGTTACATGACTACGTTATAAGTGGAATATGGATGGTATAAGCCAGTTTCGAGTTACCATCCACTCAAGTAATCCTCTAGTGTATTGGTAGACTTTAAATGGAATAGCCAGTACACGCAGGAAANTCGAGTTACCATCCACTCAAGTAATCCTCTAGTGTATTGGTAGACTTTAAATGGAATAGCCAGTACACGCAGGAAACTGTTAAGTATAATTTTATTTTTTTTATTTTTAAGGCTGTAGTCATTTACAGTCATGCCTGTCGCGGTTTGCTTATTCCTAGTCTATGTTAGTCCATCGTGAACGAATCAATGGTTCAGCTGTATGTTTAAATGCTATTTTTGTAAGTAATTACGGTAGGGTAGTTGGTTTGTTAAAGTCCGCATTTTTCCTGGACGTGGTAGAAGTCAAAGAATTTTCATTAGGTAGTAGACCGGTGAAAGGCTGCATCACAACGTCGGAGCATGTGGGTTTGTCATAGCGGTGCTCCTTCACATTCCCAGCTGCAATAACAAGTTTGTCGGATACCATCGTCATCGGGCCACGGTTCTCGAAATCTTCAGCTTGCGCAATTGACTGTGGAAGTACTGCCACGACTTTATCTTATCTCGTTAACCGTGGCCAACTTACCGTACCTCGTTTTCCGGTAAACTGGCTTTTACGTTAAAGGCACTCATCTCCCTTGCTCAGAGCCCTTATGATCTTCTGTGTGCGCGTTCAAACAGACAGCGTGACTTGGGACGACGATACAGAATACTCACCCCCTACCAGCCTCTGATCAGCTCGTCAACCTATAGGCTCTGCTGCTGATGAATCCTCCTTACTCGCTGCACCATAAATCGATACTCTCTCTGCCGCAGGCACGTCTGATTCCACGCAGGATCTGTATGACCCAATAGTAAAGTTAAGAGTAGAGGCTGACCCATGACATGTCTCAGAATTTAGGCACCAGGTAAATAGCCAAGCGATCAGCAACTAAAAGAATCAGGTGATTACGTCTCTTGGTTCGTTGCTGCGCGTCACAGAACTCAGCTTCGTCCAAACGCCTCTCTCCGCACCTCACTCTCGATTTAGTTATTTGAATTGAGCAGGCCGTTGGTAACTCATAAAGACAAGCTTAACACCAAATGAATGTGTGTAAATGAAAACAATATGTAATTGTGCTGAATTTAGCATAGCTAAGGCTCGGAAATGTCCACCCACCTATTTCAGGAACAGCAACGGAACTTNGTAATTGTGCTGAATTTAGCATAGCTAAGGCTCGGAAATGTCCACCCACCTATTTCAGGAACAGCAACGGAACTTGTTTCGTTTTCTATTACATTTTATTGGACGTTTATGAAAAAATATGAGCGTTGCTGCAGTAATAGTTTTATTTTCAATATAATTTTTGTGAATTATTTTTTATGGACATAATACGGCTTGAAATATTTTTACCCGGCATTTCGCACAGTTACCAAAGAATAAAAAAATGTGTGTGTGGTTGAAATGCCCGTAACAGGTTTTAAATATTTGCCATTTAATTATAGATAATCTACATAACTAAGGAAATTACGTGATTATCTTCATTTAACATGTTTCTAAACACATTAATTCATTTTGAGACAAGACTTGTTATTCGTTGGAGAATATTATCCAAAATTAATATTTTATCACCTATAAACAAATATTAAGTTTCATTAAATTACAAAGCTTCCTTAAAATTAATAAATTCCTTGACAAAGTAATAAAATTACGTATATATAACTTAATCAAAAGCAAGTACTGTTAACTGTGTCTAACCTAGATAGCCACGATCCCACAGGCATCACTTGNGTATATAACTTAATCAAAAGCAAGTACTGTTAACTGTGTCTAACCTAGATAGCCACGATCCCACAGGCATCACTTGCAACTGTCAACAAAATCCGTGTAGTTTATGACTGTTTTTTTAACACAAATATTAAGGTGTCCCAAANGCATCACTTGCAACTGTCAACAAAATCCGTGTAGTTTATGACTGTTTTTTTAACACAAATATTAAGGTGTCCCAAAATTTCGAAACTTATTCGTATGCATTTTTAACTTAAGTTTTTTTTTTTTCACAAAAAAATACAAACATGACACTATCGTCATTTGTAAGTTCTGCACAGACTACATGCAAAACTTTCTCGCATTGCTTATTTTTACGTGTATCAATCATGATCTATAATTGTACAGTTCACATTTCCATACAATTGGATCTTTAATGGTCTAGAAATGCACTGTGTGTTGAAGTAGCATAGACATTCAGGCAATGAACTGGAAACTTTAGGCATTCTATCTTAATAATTTATGTTCTGAAATTTTGGTTGGCATGACTTTCAGAANGCAATGAACTGGAAACTTTAGGCATTCTATCTTAATAATTTATGTTCTGAAATTTTGGTTGGCATGACTTTCAGAAATTTTTTTTCTTTTTTTGCCATTATTTCTTTCAGTGTATTTCCTCCTGCAGTGGTGTGGTGCTTGATCTCAAAACAAGAATAATTCTTCTAAATCATCACTATCGTTATAAATTCTAAAAATTACCTTTTCGGTAGTTTGTAGTTAATGGTTTGTGTGTGCTGGCGGACAGAAGAAAGTTATTTACTACTGTTCAGCTAGCTCAGCCTTTTTATAGACCAAGTGACTTTCTCCNTCGAGTTACCATCCACTCAAGTAATCCTCTAGTGTATTGGTAGACTTTAAATGGAATAGCCAGTACACGCAGGAAAGTGTTAAGTATAATTTTATTTTTTTATTTTTAAGGCTGTAGTCATTTACAGTCATGCCTGTCGCGGTTTGCTTATTCCTAGTCTATGTTAGTCCATCGTGAACGAATCAATGGTTCAGCTGTATGTTTAAATGCTATTTTTGTAAGTAATCACGGTAGGGTAGTTGGTTTGTTAAAGTCCGCATTTTTTCTGGACGTGGTAGAAGTCAAAGAATTTTCATTAGGTAGTAGACCGGTGAAAAGCTGCATCACAACGTCGGAGCATNTCTGGACGTGGTAGAAGTCAAAGAATTTTCATTAGGTAGTAGACCGGTGAAAAGCTGCATCACAACGTCGGAGCATGTGGGTTTGTCATAGCGGTGCTCCTTCACATTCCCAGCTGCAATAACAAGTTTGTCGGATACCATCGTCATCGGGCCACGGTTCTCGAAATCTTCAGCTTGCGCAATTGACTGTGGAAGTACTGCCACGACTTTATCTTATCTCGTTAACCGTGGCCAACTTACCGTACCTCGTTTTCCGGTAAACTGGCTTTTACGTTAAAGGCACTCATCTCCCTTGCTCAGAGCCCTTATGATCTTCTGTGTGCGCGTTCAAACAGACAGCGTGACTTGGGACGACGNCACTCATCTCCCTTGCTCAGAGCCCTTATGATCTTCTGTGTGCGCGTTCAAACAGACAGCGTGACTTGGGACGACGATACAGAATACTCACCCCCTACCAGCCTCTGATCAGCTCGTCAACCTATAGGCTCTGCTGCTGATGAATCCTCCTTACTCGCTGCACCATAAATCGATACTCTCTCTGGCGCAGGCACGTCTGATTCCACGCAGGATCTGTATGACCCAATAGTAAAGATAAGAGTAGAGGCTGACCCATGACATGTCTCAGAATTTAGGCACCAGGTAAATAGCCAAGCGATCAGCAAATAAAAAGAGTCAGGTGATTACGTCTCTCGGTTCGTTGCTGCGCGTCACAGAACTCAGATTCGTCCAAACGCCTCTCTCCGCACCTCACTCTCGATTTAGTTATTTGAATTGAGCAGGCCGTTGGTAACTCATAAATATAAGCTTAACACCAAATGAATGTGTGTAAATGAAAACAATAAGTAATTGTGCTGAATTTAGCATAGCTAAGGCTCGGAAATGTCCACCCACCTATTTCAGGAACAGCAACGGAACTTGATTCGTTTTCTATTACATTTTATTGGACGTTTATGAAAATAATATGAGCGTTGCTGCAGTAATAGTTTTATTTTCAATATAATTTTTTTGAATTATTTTTTATGGACATAATACGGCTTGAAATATTTTCACCCGGCATTTCGCACAGTTACCAAAGAATTAAAAAATGTGTGTGTGGTTGAAATGCCCGTAACAGGTTTTAAATATTTTCCATTTAATTATAGATTATCTACATAACTAAGGAAATTACGTGATTATCTTCATTTAACATGTTTCTAAACACATTAATTCATTTTGTGACAAGACTTGTTATCCGTTGGAGAATATTATCCAAAATTAATATTTTATCACCTATAAACCAATATTAAGTTTCATTAAATTACAAAGTTTCCTTAAAATTAATCAATTCCTTGACAAAGTAATAAAATTACGCGTATATAACTTAATCAAAAGCAAGTACTGTTAACTGTGTCTAACCTAGATAGCCACGATCCCACAGGCATCACTTGCAACTGTCAACAAAATCCGTGTAGTTTATGACTGTTTTTTTAACACAAATATTAAGGTGTCCCAAAGTTTCGAAACTTATTCGTATGCATTTTTAACATAAGTTTTTTTTTTTTCGCAAAAAAATACAAACATGACACTATCGTCATTTGTAAGTTCTGCACAAACTACATGCAAAACTTTCTCGCATTGCTTATTTTTATGTGTATCAAACATGATCTATAATTGTACAGTTCACATTTCCATACAATTGGATCTTTAATGGTCTAGAAATGCACTGTGTGTTGAAGTAGCATAGACATTCAGGCAATGAACTGGAAACTTTAGGCATTCTATCTTAATAATTTATGTTCTGAAATTTTGGTTGGCATG
The DNA here is from genome assembly GCA_002778355.1 of Clitarchus hookeri. Classification (NCBI taxonomy): domain Eukaryota; kingdom Metazoa; phylum Arthropoda; class Insecta; order Phasmatodea; family Phasmatidae; genus Clitarchus; species Clitarchus hookeri. Next base: position 72,017 of record NQII01003890.1, on the reverse strand, counting down.
ACTTTCAGAAATTTTTTTTCTTTTTTTGCCATTATTTCTTTCAGTGTATTTCCTCCTACAGTGGTGTGGTGCTTGGTCTCAAAACAAGAATAATTCTTCTAAATCATCACTATCGTTATAAATTCTAAAAATTGCCTTTTCGGTAGTTTGTAGTTCATGGTTTGTGTTTGCTGGCGGACAGAAGAAAGTTATTTACTACTGTTCAGCTAGCTCAGCCTTTTTATAGACCAAGTGACTTTCTCCNTTGCTGGCGGACAGAAGAAAGTTATTTACTACTGTTCAGCTAGCTCAGCCTTTTTATAGACCAAGTGACTTTCTCCATCATCTATAAAAAATACATTTAGGCTATCCATGGTAAAATGAGCACTTTTGAAAGTCCTCTCATTTGGAATAAAAGTCAATAAATTAATTTTATTTTAGCGTTAGACGTTAACTTCCGAGTGCCGTGGAATACACGCACAGTGTTTATTACTTACATGGCAATATGTGTTTTAAAAACGTCGTTAAATTATAAAAAATGGCTGATGGTAAAAAGTAACTAAGGCCTCAAAGGTGTTCACTTTACCGTGAACAGCCCATAGCTTCGGTGTTTTGAATCTGGTGAAATGGTTTGCGTGGTTCATGAAAGCTTTCGCGTTGATAATACCTCGGTATGCCATTTGGCAGCAAAAACGAGGGGACAATTGTCTACATATTCTAGCTTCATGCGAACGCTTGCGAATTAAATCACAGCGTGCGTATCAAATACCAGTGTAATGACGCAGGAAACAGTGGGAACGCTTTCGCAATGTTCTTTGCAGCAATGCAAACCCATTTTTTTTTTTTACATTTTGGCATGCATATAAGATTTTATATCCAGACTTCTCTTAGAACTATTTTCGCCATTGTTTACCCATGAATAACTGATTATTTTCATGGAATGTTTAGTAACAACGAAACTGTTGATGTCCTGGGCAATTACATTATATATAGTAGGTTTTGAGTTCTATTTTAAGAAATAATTTCATTTCTTGCCAAAACTTTGTTTAGCCATTTGAGGCCAGCATGACTTTGAAGAGAAAGCATGCTTGTAACCCTAATTGTTTCATTATATTGCAAAACATATTCTAATCTCTTTTCCTGTTAAAAAATATAAAGTTGATACCCACTATACTTCGCATTTACAAAATTCCTATTCTTGTACTGGCATAAGAGTATTTCTCTCGCCAAGTTTTTATTAGAACGTTTTATCTTCTCAGTACCGGGACGCTAAGTTCGAAGTAAAATTGTGAATATTTTCGTTCCAAGTTTTCTTCATTTTATGAGACACACTTCAAATGAGGACCGATCGCTTGAATCACACAGCAAAGCATACAGTTAAACGCATTGCAAAGAATATGTGTATTACACGTTTGTTATTAATGTAGTTTATAGTGGTCAATTTGCTCATAAATTGGCCAACGCTAAGCAGAGAATAAATTGAAAAATTTAGTATATGCAACATAATGTGATACGTACGCTACAAAATTTAATTACATATATGAAACAGTGCAAAATTGTGTAAACAGTTTGGTGCAGAAAACAGGTTTCCTCGGATACCTCTTTAGAAACTCGATGAAGCGCTCTCGATAAAAGTGCTTACCTTAGAGATGCATGAGTAAACTATTAGGTTATATCTGTTTTACTAAAGTGCCATGTGTAGAACCCGCACTAGGTTAACATGTTATGTTCGGTACAACGACTTTATAAAAATACACACGCATTAGCTAATTTACGCCAACAGAAATTTTAACAATAGAAATTTGTGGTCTCTGCACTTAAATACTAGAGAAATAACTAACTGAGAAATATTTTACCAGCATTAAATAAGTTTTTTTTTGGTGTACTGTGTAAGAAATCATGAAATAATGGAACGTGTTTCTGTGAACCCATTGTTGATTTCAACTCCATAGCAACGAAAGTCGGATTGGAGCTTCTTAAAAATTTCCATTCATAAAATACTCTTTTGATGACTTCAATTTACTCATCTGCAATTATTTAACTCGTATCCATACACGGAATATGGCACTGTTGGTGCTCACTTCGAAACAATCAGAAATGGCAAGTTTTACAATTGGCAGTATTAGAGCTTTGTAAAAGGAATATTCGCGTTGGCGTACTGATCAAACTTTTCAAGAAACGTGTAAATAACAATTACATCTGGCAACACTTAACTGTAAAGGGCTAAGGCTCGGCTTTACCTATTATGCAGTAATTCTTTGTTTATGTTTCATAATTTCAGTTTCAGGGCAGGCGCGAATTTATAAATTGTAAAAGGCGGTGGAAATATTACAATATATATAATGGAGAAACATGTGTGCGTGCTAGTAAGCATGCTTTCCTAAACTTATCGTCCTTTTGCAAGTTGCCACTCTTACTCCTCCACGAGTAACAACCTAACTTAATATAAGATACAAAATGATAATAACTCTTTAATTAATATTCGCTAAGATTTATTTACACATACATTTTCAAGTTAAAAAAAAACATAGATACTACGTAATTGTTTATGTTCATTTTCACAGCTAAACATTATTTTTTGCAATATTACAGTTTTAATGTAAAATTATAATTACTGTCCAGGTCAATACACAGCAAAAGTGAGAAAAGAACTTGAAACTATAGAAAAGTCGTTTTCATTCTCCTTGAATGTTTTCTCTTGAACTTATCCACAACTAAGATGGGATCTACAGAAATGTATCTTGGATAAAAGTGCAGCCAAGCCACTTGAGTCTCTCTTGTCTCATAGTGGAGCGAAGATGTGATTGAATTATTCTCAGGGTCGAGAATGATCGCTCCCCTATACATGTTGTAACAGGCACTGTGAGGATCTCATCAGAAGAATCTCCACGCTAGAGTACCAATTTGTTGTGGGAGCCATTATAGTTTCAATAGCTGATAGTGATTCATTTTATTTGTTCCACCACAACAAATTCCTAGTACTGAGCTCACCCTCAAGTTCTGTGAGACTTCCGGGCATAGCTGAAGCATAAACTTTCAGTTTCCATAATTTTTTTCATTATTAAATCCCTGCGCGAATGTTGGTATGAAGTCTTTGATATTTGCAACTAGAGTGTCCTCGCTTTTAAATATATCCTTTGATTCTTGCACAAGGTAACAATGAATGGGTAATACAATTCGATCCTGTGGTATGATTCTGGATTCAAGTCAGGTAAACATGATTGCCCGTTTCTTGCATTTATTCTTGGTATTTTTNGATCCTGTGGTATGATTCTGGATTCAAGTCAGGTAAACATGATTGCCCGTTTCTTGCATTTATTCTTGGTATTTTTGTCTCTATATTATTATACAAAGATAATTTGACAGATTTCTGCAGTAAACCATTGAAACTGTCTTCATTTCGGTAATTTTATATTCCTAACACGGTAGTGTTTGCCATGTCCTCCGTTTGACCGATGTCTAACTTTGAGCTTTGAAATTGTCTTGAAAAGGAAAAGGTGCATTTATTTAAATGAACGATTCCATACAAAGCAAGAATGAACTGGAAGTTCATTATTGAATGGCACAGGCCATTGGATTTGACAAGAGCTTCCCCAGTGATCTTCTGTATTGTTTCCTCTAAAAACGAAACTACTGCAGGCAACAGATCGTTAAATCTTAATAAAGCCTAATGATGCCCAACCCGGCTGGTTTTTCAGTAGGGCAAGAGGGTATATATAGTTATATCTGGACAATGTTCTTGTATTTTATTCGATACGGAAACGCAGCAAAGCCGTGAAGTTTCCATAATTTACTTCTGAATCGTTTTCTTCTTCTAAAAGGTTTACAGATTCATTTCGATAACCCCGAAGAGCTATATTTTGCCTTCCACAAGTAAAATGGTTTTTACAATTGGGATAAACTTTTGCCTTCTTGATTGAATAAGTTATCAAGCGCTTGTATCTAACTGAATATTGCCACNCAAGCGCTTGTATCTAACTGAATATTGCCACTGTTGGCGGGGCGGGGAGCAATGCGCGACTGCGCGAGTGCTTGTGGTAGCAGGTTCATCTCCAAGTCTACTTTGTCCGCTCATTACACTCCTCAAATCAATATACAACCTCCTCTTCCTCTTTGGCTGACGCAACAACTCTCATTTNTTTGTCCGCTCATTACACTCCTCAAATCAATATACAACCTCCTCTTCCTCTTTGGCTGACGCAACAACTCTCATTTTCCACTTTCATATTCACAAAAAGACATGTAGAAGAGGGGGGCACGTACCCTTTGTGCCCCCCACTATAAATTATAAATTCGCGCCTATTTACTAGTTTTAAATAATTTTCTATCTAATTTTCACTGTGAGTTATTTTTTGCTTGCAAAAAGGCAGGAACCTATTGATAAAATATTAATTTGTTCCTGAATTTTTGCAACAAGCAGATAAAACACAATTAAAAACTACACACAAAAATATTAAACAACTCGTGAAATGTAAATGTTCTATAATCGNCAAGCAGATAAAACACAATTAAAAACTACACACAAAAATATTAAACAACTCGTGAAATGTAAATGTTCTATAATCGTACCTTGCCAGTAATTACTATGCATCCAAAACTGGACGCGAAAACGAAGAATTTCTGCAAGAGGGGTGAAGCCGAGCCTAAAGTGACTTAATGGTAACATCTTATGTAACTCGTGTTTAATTAATATTTATTTCAGAAATTGTGCCAAATTAAGTTGTAGTTCAAGACGATGTTTCATCGCAGGAAACGTATACTGTAGCGTAGGTTGCAACGTAGCCTACTCTACACCCGTCCGACAGTTCTCTTTACTTATTTACTTCATACATGCATGAAGCTATCCCTGGGCCAATGAGAACTCTAGTACTATGAAGTAGAACATTCGTGATTGGTCTACAAATAAATCATACAAAAATATATTTTGGCCAAGTAATTTTTCGTGAATTTTTCCATTTTTGTAGGCATGGTATATATCCTACAGTTGCTTGGCTTCAGTTAATAATCATTTGTTCCTCCGGTGTAGAATCCATCAGTGGAAGTACATAAATAAATGAGTATTTGATGCAATGAAATACGAAGTCTCCCGAAATTTAATAAAGTAGTTTTAGAGCGCTATCCGTGTCAATCTAAAAAAAAATACTTGAAATAAAAATGACGTTAAAAAAATGGCAATCCAGGACGACCATGTTTCGCCCTGGAACGAGTTGCCATAGTGGCGAAACATTGCGCGAGCGTAGAAACTGCGCCTGAGGTTCGATCAGATAGTTCGCAACGACACTGTGTGCAGCGGTGTCATCACACGCTCGGTGAGGCCGACTTCTTCCACCAAGATAAATAAATGTATCACCAGGTTATCTCAGGTCCCAACCTGTTATCTAATCTCCAGGAAGGTTTTTATTGTGCTGGTGATAAATGCGGCGCGCCGTGCAATACAAAGTGGCTGGGAATTCCGCCTCAGCCAGCAGATGTTCAGCGCGATGCGGAAACGGTCGTAATTTTTTCGGATGAAGTGCAGGTTTTGTTCGAGATTAGCGGGGCGTCCCACACAGGAGTAATAATGATAATGCGCCGTGTACCTGTTCTCCCAGCAAGCCTGTTCCAACTTACACGTGGCGTCGCCTGGACACTACAGACGGAAGAACAGCTGCTGCGAGCGTTGTGCGGACACGAGCGCAATAAGCTATCAATAGAAACTTGTTGAAGGCGGGTGGTGTAAAGAACTTCGTAAATAAACTCTAAATAAACTAACAGCTCTGGACACTCGCCTGTATGACAAGCAGGGCAGCAAACAGGCTGTGGTTTCCATTCTATTTAGAGTCGGGCCGACTGCTCGTTCACAGAGCATCGCTCGGAACGGCACTGGCTAACCACGTCATCGATTCCGTACAGCGACGAGTCCGCACCGCAAAGGAAATCAATGTAATTTATCGTCGGCCACGTGCAGTCACTTGGCAATACTGTCCAATGTGGAATACTGATCTGCTCGTTATGCTAAAAGATTTTTTTTCTTTATGTTGGCATATTGTTGTGGTTTAGTAAATTCCGACTGTCGGTATTTAACACTGGTTTGCAATCACATACGTGGCTTCATATTGCATAATTTTTAAAAGTGATAAAATAATCACCTTGCTTCAAATGTCGCAATGTATTAAAAATGCATAGATTACATTGATGTTAATGCTTGGCGGTATAGTAAATACAGGCAGAGGACATATTGAAAGGACTTTGGAATCTATTAAAAGGTTGAAACTATCGCTAAACGACGTATACTGCAGTAATTTTACGCTTCCGGGGTAATCATCGCGGAATATTACGCTTTCGCAAGGAAAAAAATGTTTTTAAAATTGAAATTACGGTAGTCGAGCCTGCGCAAATTATCCAAAAAATGATTAAGGATTCACAATTTTATTCGGTTTTATTTTAGTTGGATTCTGCGAATTAACAAAATTTTCTCGAGTCTAAACAAAAGCTAATTTTCTTAACGTAGCAAAAATATCACGAGTGAATGAAATCGAAACAAAAACGAAATTGGCTAATACAATTTCAGGGAATTTCTCACTGCACGTACTAAAAAACCTTAATGCGCATGGAGTAGTATAGACTATTTTCCCAGCTATTGAAACTTGGCTATCTTGATGCGAAAAACTTTAATACAGGATCTCAAATCTCCTTCATAATCTACGTCAATGCACTAAAGTTTAAATGTTCATAAATAACAATTACGCTAGACTTAATGGTTTTGTTCCACAAATTAAAGAGCCATTTAAATTTTCGCGGAAATGTGTGAAGTTGTATATGCATAAATTGCTTCGTTGATTCTAAAGGTCTCCCAGGTTTTTCAACAATAATTTCCTCGCCAACTTCGCATGTCATTTCGCAAGTTCTTTCGCAAATGAAATAGAATAAGCATGAGTACAGACTGAATTAACCATTGACATACGTATGATATAAAATAATATTAATTTAAAAACGACTCACGCGTCATTGGTTTTATCAAGATTCGGACGAGAGAACTCGTGATCTGAAGGAGGTAGCCAACTTCTGCAATGGAGGTCAGCTTTGGTGGGATAACGTCCTGCAAATACCCGATTATAGACTGCGAGGCTTCCATCTGAATACTGCCATGACATTAAAACTGTAGCGAGATAGACTAACATGAACGCGAAGGAGTACGGTGACGTCACGAAATTCTGTTCCGCTTGTCCATGAACGATATGGGTTTGAATAAAAAATGCGGGTTTACTGACACCTCCTATGTTCCCTGCTTCGTCGTAGAGTCGTATTCAAGAGTTTGTAAGCACAGGAAGGCTTTAAGAAGTGCTAGAATTTACTTCTACGAAAAAATGTTTGTTCTCAGACAAGCCACTTGTGTGGTTTCTGCAGGCAATCAAAAAACGTTCATAGGAAACTGAGAATATCGATAATGTTTTGCTGAACATTGAGCGTTTATTCGTTATACGAGGGTTGATTCAATAGAAATAAACTACCAGGAAGTGGAAAAAATAACACCATAATACCCTTGTCGAATAACACGGAAATTTTATTTACACATTACTGCAAGCATGATAATTCGCTGGAAGCCCTGCAAGGTATGTCGAAAGACCATTTCAGTACTCCGCATGCCCTTCTCTATAGCATAAATGAAGGTTCCTTTTCTCGCATAGAAGCGATTGTAGAGGTGTTGAATACAATTATGCGAAATGGAGTTCCTTGAAAATTCCACCTGGTGGAGCAGCTGCACGCGGGCTGTTGCTGCGTCGAAAGAGCGGGCCAGACGTCCAGTATTAGTGTTGTTACGAATATTCGCATTCGTATTCGCATTCGCGAATATTCGCATTCGCAAAAAATTATGCAAATATGTAGCGAATGTATTTGGCTATGAAAAATTAAAATATTTATGACATAACAATACAACTGCTAAGATTTATAATATATTTATTTAGGTATTTATATTTTAATAAAAAAAGTTTTAATTGGGGAACAGTTTTGATGTTACTCATTAAGTACATATAGACACTTTTAATATTATTTTATTCTTATTTATCTAAGCAAAAATCAAATATAGGAAGGTATTTACCTAAACTTGCAATCTAAAATATCAATTATATGAAAACCAAAATTAATTTCGAACTTCGTAAACAGAAAACAATGGAACCAAATATGTTACCACATTTTTAATTAAACTAATCCACTTTAAATGAGATTTTTTGTGAGAGCAGAAATGCAACTTGATAGGTATCTAAATTATATTAAATCTATTAGAAATTTCTGTATCTTATCATATTGTACATTAAATCTACTACTTATAGATGAAGTTAACAATATATTTTTTGAGAAAGGAAACGAAAACATTTCTTCTTATTAATTAAAACAAAAAATAATCTTCTTCAAATTAACATGTTAATTTTAACTTTGGTTCTAGTTATATTATTTTTAACACAACAGTATAATATTTCTTCTTGAATTCAAAATAATAATAGATAAACTATAAAAAATATAATAGTAATTAAGAAACAATTTAATTACCAAATATACTCAAGTAAATTATTTAAGTTTCATAAAACACTTAGTAATTAAATTGTAGTAGAGGAATATTAAACTTCGAAAATAAAAGTTTTGAAGCCTTTTCTCCTTGCAGCTTATTTCGGTGGGGTGTGTAAAGAAGACCTGCCACACTAAAAAATCTTTCGCTAGGTACACTGGTGGGTGGTGTTACTAAATATTGCCAGGCTATAGAAGAAATAATACCATAATTCTTATTATTCACCTTCCACCATGTAAGTATGTATACATCATTTTCCACACGTTTATCTATGATGGTTTTTTCTATTCATTGATGGTTTTTTTAATCAAAACTTATATAGGGTTTGTACTCTCATTTTCTCCTTCTTCTTCACTTTCACTGAAATCCAACAGCAATTCCATGGTGTCTCTTAAAGATGTAGATTTCCATGATAGACAGGCACTGGATCCAGAGGTTTCATTCCCATGATTAGTCATTCTGGCACGCTTAGGATTTGAACAAGAAGATAGGCTTGATTCAGGGTTTCCAATGGATTCTAAAATAGATTTCACAACTTAATCTTTGGTTGAAGAAAAATTTCACTTTGTATCTCGGGTCAATGAAAGTAGCCGTAGCAAACAATACGTCATTTTCCAAATGAGAAAATCTGCGATTAAATTCTTGTTTTAGAACAAGAATCGTGTTTCCGATGCATTCGTTAGTCACATCAAATTCATCAGTTACCTTTTCCACGGTGGCCAATAATGGAATTACTGGAGATATGGAAATATTGGCTGCACTTAGTTCTTTTGTAACTTCTTCAAAAGGCCTGAGCAAAGTAATTAGTTTTTCCACAATTATCCACTCTTGGGAAGTTAGTTGTGAAATTTGGTTATTTGTGGAAGCGTAAAGACACAACGAATCTTTGTTTTTCAAAATGCGCTCCAACATATAAAAGTTGCTATTCCATCTTGTAACACACTCTTGTATAATCTTAAACGTTGGTATATTGAGCCTTTCTTGTAGAGCTGCAAGTTCATCTTGAGCAATATGTAAGTGGTGAAAATGAGTTGCCATCTTTTTAAATTTTGTAATCACTGGAATAACGGAATCTTGTGCCTTTAGCCCCTCAATGACAACTAGTTGAATTTGGTGTAATGAACAATCAATGTATTTAATGAATAACAAGGAAATACATTTTTTCGTGTTAGTACCACCATCCTTAACGATGAATTGCACTTTTTCTTTGGGTATTTCCCATAACGACAACATGGTTTCAAGTTTTATAGCTATATTTTCCTCAGTATGTCGGCCATTGTTAAATACCTCTGCTTTTAACACAATAATTTTTCTTTCAAATTATTTTGTTACGCCGTGACATGTAAAACTCAGCAACTATACTCCTTAACAAGAATCAGACAAGATATCAGTTGTAAATGCCATTTTTTCAAATTATTTGATTAATTCCAGAACTTTATCTTTTACCTTGCCGTAGAAATTCTCGCATATAAACGAAGTCAAATGTTGTCGAGTTTTTAAATTATACGACGGACGTAGGTGGTCCATCAATCTGACAAATCCAACGCATTCCACAAAACTAAAGGGTAAGTCTTCCAAAGCAATAATTTCGCTTATTTAATTGTCAATTTCCACAGACTTGGCGTTGTTATTATCCCACTTTTTAGTTTTTTCCACGCATTCAGTCAAATATATTTGTTTCAGCATTTGTTGTAGAAGCTTTCCGCTTTTCATTTTCCTGTTTTTTAATTCATTATACTCTTTTTTATGCATACCTTCGAGGTGATTTCTCATAGCACTGGTTGATCTTCCTTTGCGCGAGTATTGTTTGTTACATATTTTGCAATTCACATTTTCAACATCACATATTTTAAAATAAGTCCAAACTTCACCAACATACGACTTACCCATGTTNTTTTGCAATTCACATTTTCAACATCACATATTTTAAAATAAGTCCAAACTTCACCAACATACGACTTACCCATGTTTAAATATCACTAATCACTTTATAACAATTTAACAATGGTTTCTATAGAAATTCAACAAATAAATGTAAGTAACCTCAAAACAAATCTTTACGAAAAAACTATTAGCAGCTAACTTCACTTAATGAGCGAGCAATCACGGTTTGTTTACTTCGTGCAGTATCGGCTACTTTCGGTTTAAATATGGCCGGTGCTAAACGCGCAGTCAAAATGTGAGTTTCTGGGCGCATGCTTTGGGTGCCATATTGAAAAAGCCTGTAATCGCATTCGCATTCGCGAATATTGGAGATGAGTATTCGCATTCGCATTGGCATTCGCGAATGTGGAAATCCAACATTCATAAAAACACTATCCAATATAGTCTTACACATTCCAATTGTTTATAGGGCTTGGAGGGGGGGGGAGAAGGTCTGGTGATTTTAGAAGTCCGGGTATCTGACCGTGAAAAGCGCGTTTGGTTGCGCGGACGGTATGTAGGAGGGTCAGTTAGAGCAGCGTATCTCTCCGTTGTTACACGAACAACAGCAGAACCGGTTTTGAAGACGGATGTACAGAGTATAGCAGATAGCAAAAGCCGATCCGGGAACAAAGGCTGGGGGCCGAGGTTTGAGTATTCTGGAACCATTTTGGACGACGTCACATTAGCCTGTCCTTTACCCCCACGTATTTTCTTTTGCTCTGTAATCTCGGTCCGGCGTTGGCCATGTTGGAAGTTGGCGAGATTGACCTCGAGTGACCGTAAACCCGAAAATCTAGAAAAAATAATTTTAATGTGGAACAAATTTGTAAAAAATGGAGTGAAAATTGCCTTATTTTCTCCGACTAACATCTTAGATTTCTACAACGCGACGTTAACTTTACAAGGTAAAAATAAACTGGAAAAATCGAGAAAAATTGGGAAATTTTTGCAAAAGAATAGTGTAAAATCGGGAGAAAATTAATTACTGACCCCGACTACCATTTTGGATTTCTGTGATCTTCACGTTGACCCCAGAGACTTTTAACGCCAAAAAATTAACAAATCGGAAACAAATATTGTAAAAATCAGAGANCCCGAAAATCTAGAAAAAATAATTTTAATGTGGAACAAATTTGTAAAAAATGGAGTGAAAATTGCCTTATTTTCTCGGACTAACATCTTAGATTTCTACAACGCGACGTTAACTTTACAAGGTAAAAATAAACTGGAAAAATCGAGAAAAATTGGGAAATTTTTGCAAAAGAATAGTGTAAAATCGGGAGAAAATTAATTACTGACCCCGACTACCATTTTGGATTTCTGTGGTCTTCACGTTGACCCCAGAGACTTTTAACGCCAAAAAATTAACAAATCGGAAACAAATATTGTAAAAATCAGAGATAGAATTGCATAATCTACCACGACCGCCATCTTGAATATATGTGAACTTGATAGATACCCTGGTGACCTTGAACTAATAAAAATCGAGAAAAAATTGCAAAAGTTCTCGTAAAAAGTAGTAAAATAATAATAAAAGTTTAAAATATAAAAAGTTTGAAGACTAAAAATAAAACTAAATTTAATGGAGAATGTGAAAATGCATAAAATGCCCGATTCTCGTAAATATGACAGAGCACACGAACCCTACTACGGCGACCAACAGACGACTGACCCCACCACTAATATATTTAATTACCTATTAAGATTGCCCCCAGACCATATACCCACCTCAACGGATTATTGTCTTTGCGTCGCACCCGACCACTACCATTATCTCTCTCCCTTTATTTACTCGCCCATTCGTGTCACTCTCTACCTCACACCATAGCGACCAACCTCCGCTTACATCAATGGATTAAGCTTGCTGTTCATTGGTTATTTATCATGCTTCCCTCAACCGACACCGGCATTTACCTACTAGAGTTCAACCAATTATACGATTTCTCTCAACCCTCTCCACCACCTACCATTATCAGCATCGCCTACGTAGGAAATTTTTATTTTGTAACACATAATTTTCTACATATAAACATTATTTGTAACTAATTTTTCCTCGTATAAAAATGTAAGGTCGCATTGTTTTTGCAAAATATCATGTCAAATTCAAAACGTTTACTGTTTTTGTAATGTGATAATAAAATAAACAAAAATGTTTAAAAAACAATCAATTAACAAATCCAATTGAAAGGTTTTGTTGTAGTTCATTTTAAAAAAAGTTTAAGAGAAGTTATTTTACAGAAATTTTGGGGCCCACAAATAAAAAACATGCAAGAATTTCTTTATTTTCTAAAAATGTTCGAAATTGCACAAATATTCCCTTGTAGCATTTTATAGCTGTAATAAAGTCGCATTTTCTTCTTTCAGTGTGCACTGTCTCATTTCTGCACATAAGTTGGTCTTCGTTATTTGTACATGTATAAAATAGCAAATTTGTGAATTTGACATCAATTTATGTAAAAACTATGTGCTCGATTTTTTGCGAGAAAAGAGTAATAAACTTTCGATACCAAGTCTGCAACCACCCAGTCAGTGGGAATAGCGAGACCCAGTGTTCCCGGAGCTCCGTTAAACATACGCTCTCGGAAATGCACTCTAGGCAAAATCACAGCAGGAGGCATGGAGTATCCCATGGCATGTACGAAACAGCAGGCTGTTACCAAGCTCCTCTTTTCACCTATAGCTGTAACATTCACCCCAATCACGCCTTTACCACAATAACATTCTTTGGTGTATTAACTACTGCAGTAATTCAATATCCTGGAACCATCTGCAAAATCCTGAGATAGATTCAAGATATTATCCAAACTGCCAAAACGTAGATAAACATTATATTTTTTGAATTACATACACCTTGCCAGAGAGCATCTTTCTAACTGCTTAATGTCTATTTCTTTGTTACGTTTCAAAAACGCTCTTATCCAATCTATTCTCGCTCCACTTATTATCTTGCCAACTATCCGTTACTTTCATTTCATTCATAACTGCTACTTGATAAGCCAACTCACGCAGATTTACCAAAACTCTCAAGACCTCGATGTTCAGAGACGCCCCAATCTCTACAATCTCTCTCTTGCTCTCTTTCTCTCTCTCTCNAAAACTCTCAAGACCTCGATGTTCAGAGACGCCCCAATCTCTACAATCTCTCTCTTGCTCTCTTTCTCTCTCTCTCCCTCTCTGTATCTCTCCATTTACCATAACACACCTTGGAACACATATCAGGTACTCTGAAATCNCTCTCTCTCTCTCCCTCTCTGTATCTCTCCATTTACCATAACACACCTTGGAACACATATCAGGTACTCTGAAATCAGTTTTTTTCTTGTTGAGAACAAAATACTGGCCTTGACACATAATCTGGTGTCATATGGGTATCAGTTGTGGGGGCCTCTCTCTCTATGTTTTTGACATGCCTGGGACAATAGAAAACAAAAACCTGAAATGTTTAGACAAAAAATCACAGTACGCAAATAATACAACTGTGTATTTAGCATGTTTTATTAACAAGGAATATTAATTGAGAAAATTATCTCACCGAACAAGTGAAGAAATGATTGATACTTTGTCCCCTTGGCAGCAGCTGTGTCATGTAGACAAATAGAGATAATCTCTGATAGCACTAGGTTGACAGCTTTTCTGACTGTTCATTGTGAAATTTACCGATAAGAGTTTTCCTTTCTTGTTTGATCATCTTAGGTTCCGTAACAGTAATACAAGTTAAGATATTTTAAAATTATATTCATGTTGTATGCTTCAGTTGCTTTTATTTATTTATTTTTATAGTTATATTAAATATAATTTAATAAAATATTTGCAGGAATATGAGATCTCATGTTGCAGAGTAAGACGATCAATATCAAGACTGAATCACTATCTTCTCGTGCATCATATTTTTTACCTCTAACTGTACCAGTGGCAGGCATTAAATACAACCTCACGTCATAAAATATAAAGGTATTATTATTTATAGCCATATGAGCAACAAACAGCATACTATAAGGATTCAGTGAACAATAACGTTTATTTTCTTTTTATATAAAAGAAAGCTGAAATATGCCGTCTTGATTGCTTTTTTTATATATTGCTAGGAAATTTTTATTTGTAAATATAGTGAGGGGTTTGTTGGAAAATGTGTGTTATTCACTTGTGTTAAATCGCTGCCTAATTTTTGTTATAAGTTTATATGCGTTATGTGTGTCTCTTTCACAAGAACGTTTTGATCGATATATTTAAGTATCCTACGAATCAAAGTGTCTACAAAGTGGAAAAAGGTTTAAGGCGGTATGTATTCAGGAATAGTTGTCTTCGAGCATCCTAGGCGTCGGAGCAGCAATGGACGACAGCTGCCTATCCCTTCCAAAGATTCTTGCTGTAGTAGTGTTTTATAAAACAACACACCACTCCTACATAATTCATAGGAGTGCTGCCTGCTTCTTGCGCAATCTTGTCATCCGATAATAGAACGGGGCTAACAGAGACAGTGCGTCATTCTCTCACATGAGTTTCCCAGACAGTTTCTCCTATACATAGCAGACTCACCGTTTCTACTATCCGAGCGAACACGTAATACAAGTAGTGCTAATACTTGGGAAGATAGGACACATCGTAGATGAGGAGGAACTGGTGCTTGCAACTGTCGCTTGTTTACGAAGATCAGAAAGTTCCAAGCAGAGGCGAAGTTTGAACGAGAAGCATATGGAAATTGTGTAAGACCAACGAAACTATCGTACATTTGTAACCTAACACTGAGTTTAAATAAATTATTTCACTTTAATTATGCATTNTAAGACCAACGAAACTATCGTACATTTGTAACCTAACACTGAGTTTAAATAAATTATTTCACTTTAATTATGCATTAAACGCACGTGACACATGGAGGTGGCTACAAAAATATTAATGGGAATATGGTTGGTGTTCGTGTAATATTTGTGGAAATATTTTAGAAATTAACGTGTCAGTGTGTATGTCTTTAACTTATATAACGGATCAATTGAAATTAAATTGGATAAACGAATCCACATTTCTTAAACATGTGTAACCAACTCTGCGCGAGCTCATTTAATTCATTTAATCATTCATTTCCCCTGCANATCCACATTTCTTAAACATGTGTAACCAACTCTGCGCGAGCTCATTTAATTCATTTAATCATTCATTTCCCCTGCACCCCATTTTCCGGCCACTTAAATTTGTTTACAGCGTACTATCGAGGAAGGTTTTAAAACAGTGTAAACTACCTACGTTGGCACCTACTATGTAATGCTGACTTGATCCTGGAAATTGCGTGCCCTGTTGCTTGTGACAATCTCAAACAGAAACATTTGCAGAATCATATCACATATGTATAACAGATTCCGGTATGGTTTCAACCCTGCTAATGCTTAATAATATTACAGTTCAGTCAAGCAGACAAGTCCTTGGATGTGACTGCTTTGCCAATAATACACAGTTTTTTTGTAGAAGATAGTGTCTCATTGGCAAATGGATATTATATTAAATCTGATAACAGTTCTAGCGAGCCTTTGCTTTTTGTAGGAACAAATAGTGTGAACATTTATTTCAATAAAATAATTCACTTATTTATTTCTTGCGTATAATAATTGGTTATAGAGGAAGCCATTTCTGTTATTCAATGGAGCCGCGGTCGTGTAGTGGTTCGACTTCTCGCCTTCCACCTAGGCGAACCTGGCTCGATTCCCGGCGGAGTCGCTCCTATATTCTCGCAGGTGAGAATCGTGTCGGACGATGCCGCTGTTTTCTCAGGGGTCTCCAGTTTCCCCCACCCTTTCATTCCGGCGCTGCTCCATACTTACCTCACTTCACCCTCATCGGCTCTCAAGACCTCGATGTTAAGAGCCGCCCTTACCTCTGCACTCACTCTGTTATTCAATTAATTCTAATCCTATGCAAAAATATTTTGGTATGTATTTTAGATCAAATTGTTATTTACAACTGTTACATGTGTTTTNAATTCTAATCCTATGCAAAAATATTTTGGTATGTATTTTAGATCAAATTGTTATTTACAACTGTTACATGTGTTTTTTTAATTCGAAATACTTGACATTTATTTGTCTTAGATTATCCGACATTATAAATCAATTAAAACTCTGTAAGCTATGTCGTCTAATTTACTACGCTACTTTATGTTAATTTTATTCACAATACATGCTAAAGTAGGACAATGTGACTTTAAAACTGTGTGGCAGTGAAGAAGCCAAACCGACATTCGTACAAAGATGGAAATTAACGTATCAGCAATAAAAATATTAATTGGAGAAATGAAATAATATTCACAAACTAATTGTGATACGTTGTTTCCATAACTACGCATTTGATATGCAAATTCATTTTATGACATCAATATTTTATCAATTTCTGCATTCAGTTACCTCTCTCCCATCTAGATTAAATTGATTCCACCGTAATTTAATTCTAATTAGGCATATTTGGAGATACACAGGTAAATATTTGAATTTAGCTTGATAACCAGGACGCCTTGACGGCATATAAACAGTGATCTTGTCGCATAAACTCATCCCCATGAAAGGGAGACAATATTTATAACAGTTTTCGACTGATGTCGATCTGTTTTCATGCCTTTTTATGTAAAGAATTGTATAATATTCTTTTATTCTTTCACGCATATCGACTAGCCAGAGATTAATACGTATAAGGAGCAAGGGAGAAAAAACCGACAACTCTTACTTGAGCTGTCAATTGACATCACGCGAACCTCGGGCTTATGTTCCCATTTTCCAAGCTGGCTGTTAGACATAGCTAGATTTTCACAACTACCTACTTCAGAAATACTATATGCATAATTGATTTAAGTCTCATTTTTTTTGCACGTTTTGTAATGGATGTATTAAAAAGGAGAGAACAACGCAAAAATATTTATCCACACGTAATAAACCATACTGTAATTTTTCAATGTTCATTGTCACTTCTATAGTGCATAAATAAAGAAATAAAGAAATTTTTACAGCTGAACGTCAGAAAAAAACGGAATAAATAGAACACGAAATGCTTACTTCAGTTGGTATGACTAATTATTTTGAGCCATGTTAATTAATTCCAGTCATTCCATAGCGATTTTGGTTTGAACGCAAGCGAACGTTTAAAATCCTGGGAATGGGGATTGGCTGTAAAACCAAATTTCTGTATCACTAACATATGTGACTGCCAACACAGGGACAGCCATGTTAAATTGGTTGTTCGTGGCATTTAAATATTACGAACATAAGTAGTAATGCCTATAATGCTTATTATATTCCAGTCTAGAAATGTATTTGCTATACGTATCGTTTATACAGTAGCCCGTCTAAANTACGTATCGTTTATACAGTAGCCCGTCTAAAGCAAGTTTAGGAGATTGTTTGATAATACTCTGAAACGCGGGAACAGAACGTTCTTTTATCACTTATAAGCTGATTATTTGAAGGTTATATTTATGCGCAGGTTTTATGTTTAAGTTCATGTTTAGTTAACAATTTCTCCCCTGTTTTGTTCCATTAGCCTATTAGCATATTGGCACAAAACATGGAGTCAATATGTAATAATCAACATAAAACTTCACTTAACTCGTTACACGAGATTTTCTATTTAAATGAATCTCTCCCAAGTTTCGAGTTTTTTGCATGTGGCTTACAAAGGCAATTTAATTTTTTACGAGAATTTCAGGAATGGTTTTGTTCGACCATAAACCCTTTACGAAGGAAAGCGAATACGTAAGCAATAAACAGCAAAGTTCCTGCTGGTTGACTTGTCGGGAGACGATAAACCCTACAAACACCGTGGGAGACAAGTCATGATCACTTTGCTGCTAAGTTTTCATTAGGCCATTTTCGCGTGGTGAGTAGTTTGGTACGGTAAAAGTTCAATCAAAACTTTTGACATTAAATGTACTTCGTAATAACAGTGTCGAAAGTTAAACTTTTCACAAACAATTTAACAATTTCTATATATTTAAAAGTTTGGTCACTTTGCAATAGTGAATACCTATAATTAATATAATAAATTAAATAGCAAATATGCAAACTACATTTGCTTTTTGTTACGGTTTTTTGACGCCTAGCTGTGGGACGGCTAAACGTGAAATTACAGTTAAAGTCCATTCACGGTTACTTCCAACTTTTCTGAAGCCCACCAAAGTTATACTATCGGGATATTCCTCCACCTCATGCAAGCAAAGCTAAACCAATTATAGAAAATTACACCAAAGGGACAACGTGCCGGATTCGTACGCAGTCAATGTTATGTTATTTTGCATAAGAACTATCTCTTACTCGGCGTTACCAGAACACTTATTATTTTCTCCCTGTTTTTATTAATATTAATTATAATTCAAATATTATAATACATAGATAGAATAAAAGTAAGATTTCAATAGGACTAATAATAAAGTGATTTTATGTAACAGAAGTATAATCGCTCGTAGTACGTGACATTTAGGAAACAACCAAACACGTCCTACACGAGGTGAGTTTTCAAAGGTTAGATTCTTAAAGTGGGTAGTAAATCGCGAATGGACTATAAAACGGCACTGCAGCGACGCTCGGGGGTTTCCGGTGGATCTGCGCCACTTGTGACGTGATTCGTTGACCCTCGACGGCCTGACGGAGCAAGACGAGCCGGCAGTGTGTGCCTCACGTAATCGTTGACAGGTTGCCAGGCGCCGAGCGGCCAGAGGGGCGGAACTTCACAGAACTGCTTGTTTGGCACGAAGGTCCTTGATCCTTTTAATAGACTGGAACTGGCCGCCTGCACATGCCGCAAAGTACCCCAACTACCCATATTCCCTGCCTCTGACTTGAGCTCTCTGCAGTCCGGCTTGGGTCGGCGGTTATAGTGATCGCTAAGTAGCCACGCTCCTCTCTAGGGAATCGTTATAATTAAGAAATTCTGCTTTCTATTCATAAACAAATATCAAACAAACCGTTTTATCAACGACGTCAAAGGCCGAATTAAATGGACATTTAATTTATGTTTTAAGTTTGGATCCCGGTTGGAACGAGTACGTCTGAATTGTTCCTAAGAGTAATTTATCTATGCGGACCGCCCCCTGGTAGGCTTATAGACAAAAAAATCAATAAGAAATATTTATTTAATTACACTAGAATATTTTACCGTCACTAACACTTTGGATGGGTTTTAATTGCAAGGGGATGTCCTTGCTTCCATCATGCTATGAAAAAAAAGTTATAATATTCAGTCCGTTCAAGAGATCAACCTAATAAATGTGTAATGGGATAGGTCTATATTAAGAAGGGGCACTTACAGCGTTTTCTTTAAATGATAATGAAAAATAATTTTTTCACATCCACCCTTATGTATCTGGTCGGGTTCGCTACCACGACCTTCCAGGTGCCAGTTTGGTATCTACCACGCTACCGTATACGGATGCACTTGGCCTTTATATAAAAATTTATCTGGGAGCAAAAAAATCTGTTGTCTTAATGTTTTTCGCGTAGCTATCAAAATTGAAAAAGTGATACTAAAGGCCATTTCTTGGGGTCACCCTTAATTTTAACTAATACATTACAAAATCATCCTCCAAATTTAATTGGAATAATTTGTCCCGTGGTTTTAGACACAAAAATTTATTTATCTTCATTTCTATTTTGTATTTAACCAACATGATAAATCTAAAATGACGAATTTGTGCATAAAAATGGCTTTTTAAGGACATTTATTAGTTGGAATTACACATAGTAAATTTTTTTTACGTTTACTGTGCAATGCAGTGTAATCATTGATATAACCGTAAACACGTCATTTAAGATTTTTGTGGATTATGAGTTCTCTTGTTTAATGATGTCTTAGCTTTGCATTTCTCAGAAAAAATTGTTTGAATTGGTTGGTTCTTTGCACGTTGGTTAACACAGTTAGCTAACATTTTATTAGTTCTAAGAAAGACATGGACCCCAATTACAGTATAAACATTTCCAACCAAGGAACCGTCGTATTGTAAGGTGGTGTAAAACCAACAACGCCATGGACAAAACAAATGTTAATATAACTACCGATCCTGCCGCACTAGTACGCAGTTCCTTGCTGGCGGGACTGCTCTTACTCATATCCAGATTAAGCACATTTTCGTTTCATTCACCTCTCATTAATCACTTTTTACGTTGGTTACTTTGTATTCATTAGTGTTGCTTATTTATAAACAACCAACGAATACTTTGCGATACAAAGTCTGAGCATATCATTTTCTTTGCTTATCACGAACAAATACCACAAATCAGCATGCTGGAAAATAAAACTGAGGCATGAGTAAGACAATGCAAGGAAGTAATTTTCGAGTGCTGGGGTGGATCATTCTAAGGTAAAAAGATTGGCTAAGATAGTTGTTATGTCCAGGAGGCACAGTACGAGTGGTTAGATGAAGTAGTTAATACTTACAGTTTGACACTGCCACTGATTCAAGAACAATAAAATCATCTCTACTACTCAAATGTATTGAGTTACTTCAGCAGACTGATCCATTTTGCATTCACAAAATAATCTGAATAATGTAAATATGAACTATCAGTAACTACATCTGCAGATAGTGCAGGAGTCCATGATAACGGGGAGAAAAAACTTATAGGAAGATAAGTGGTCTTCCTCGCGATCATTCTCTGCACGGTTTTATGTAGCCGTACATATTAAGGCGTTACATTTGTGTGACAAGGAGGCCTGGCCAGTTAATATTAGTGCCCAGCCCCTGGTAGGACTCAATTTACAGGGACATAATTCAGTATCCAGTGATTCGTCTTTAACCTCTCCATGAATACAATTTTCTTAATTATGCACAATTCGGCTCTTGAGTATCGGAAGCAAGCACATCGGTCCCAGTTACCAATCGTCCTGGCCAACTTAGCTATTCCAGTGAATCGAAGAGTCGACGACCCAATTTCATTTACATGACGAATAAAACCAACACATTCTTGCCTGCAGAAAGATCACGATGGAATAGATGAGATAATGCTGGCTGATCAATTAAGCAGCGGGGGCACGATTTTTTGGCGTACATTCAGATAATTCATTCAACAATGATAAAGTCCAAAATATGGCATGCGTGGAAATCGTCGTACGGAAAATTTACGAGCTGGCGTCGTCTGCCATTGAAAAGGGCGGCTAAGTACTAATAAGTGAGCCATCTGTGAAAACCCCATCGTATTAACTAGAGACACTAAGGTATTCTCTGTTGCTGCTGACATAAATTCCCGAAGATTAGAAGGTCGTACTACTTTACTTCCAAGCGTATTCGTCTTTGCGGTGGCCCGTGAGACTTGCATTCCCCTGGTCGGCTGAACATGTGGTGCTTTTGCCCCAGTGGTTCTGAACGAAAGAAAAGATTAAATTCAGTAACCCTCGCGTCTTGTGAAACATCTCGCGTGCCTTCTAAGGACCTAACTACATCCTCTCATCTGCTCCAAGCCTTCGCCTCCCTCCCCTTCCAATATACCGGGGCCCTCTTGTATCATGTTCCGCCTGACTTCCCTTCTCTGATCTCCTCAGTCGCAGGCTTCTCTACCAAGGACCCGCCTTTCCAGTTCTTTTCCTGGCCACTGATCACTGCGTGCAGTCAAGTTGTGCTCTTACTTCGAGAGGTCTTTGCAGGCGAACTTTTTGGAAACTCCTGCTCCCCCCCCTCCTCCATCCTCCATCGACAGAGTGCGGCCATTTTCTCTGTGGTGATCATAGTCTGTTTTTTATAGCTTTAACCAAGGGTTATTTCTTTTGAGCATCCTCTACCAACAATTCATTGAAATTTGCAATGATGGGCTCTCCTCTTCCTCCAGTATAGGATGCAAACTTTGTATTACACCTTTACCAGTAGCATGATTCCATTAATTCGTTAACTTTGTATGGAAATCCACCGGTAGTGTGTTGATGACGAAGCTCAGAGGATTTATCGTCTACCGTCGACCGAATTATGGATTATGTAATACGTTTGCAGCGTGTCAACGAACGTTTAGTACCCCAAGCGAAACTTTTCGACTTGATATCAGTTCATTGGGATAGCGTATTTTCTACTAAGCCATAATCATCGCCATCTCTGCCTCAATGAACTGAGAAAAGACGCAGTTTCAAGGGTAGCTTAACCATCGGTATCACATAACGAAAGCCAACATCCAAACTTAAAAAAATAATAACATGCTGGAAATTATAAGTTTTGCTAAACCGGGGTGCCCACCGCTCCCAGACCCTAGAAGTACGCGGGTAACTCACTCGAATTAAACAAGGGGTTATCTGAAGAAAAAAAAAATGTTGCCCAAAAAACTGAAAATTATCCGTCTGCAAGAAATATGTATGGCACTGGAAAAAAAAAACAATTATTCAAAAGTATTCGTGATCCTGAGCGTACTTTTTAACGTAAGAATCTAAGACCTGTAAGAATCTAAGACCTTTCCTGCCCTTATTCAGTCCCCATTTAGTTCACTCAGCAATAGGTGAATTAATGGTAAAAATATAATAAGGAAATGTAAAACACATTTTATTCTCGTTTTAAAAGTGCACTCTATTAAATTGTTGTTCTCCTCTACAACNTAATAAGGAAATGTAAAACACATTTTATTCTCGTTTTAAAAGTGCACTCTATTAAATTGTTGTTCTCCTCTACAACGTCTGATTTATTTGACAAAAAAAAAACCTTAAAAAAATTTTTATTACCACACTTGACATGCTTTTTAGATTCAACTATATTATTACAAACGTCAGTTTTGAGTATTAATTTTTACAATTATTAATATATTTATATTTTCTTATAGAGCTTGCTGTTTTGGTTTAGGAGCCATAAGAATAAATAATTTCATAATTTTGTTCCANCATTTATATTTTCTTATAGAGCTTGCTGTTTTGGTTTAGGAGCCATAAGAATAAATAATTTCATAATTTTGTTCCACATCTTTTCACAACAAAATGAAAATCAAATGAACATTTTGAAATGAGAGTTTATGATGGCCTAATTTTGTTTAAATCACATATTTCACTGAATTGTGGAAGTAATATAATAACATATATGAATGTATCATATCTAAAGTAAAGTTTATTAATAAAGATTTCATCAACTTTCATTGAAAAGAAATTATGGATTAAGGCTTTAGTCTACCTGGAGTTTTTTTCGGCGTTTGAGGCCGAGAAGCGCGGGAGCGATAAGGGAGACACTGCCACGCGGACCAAGTGCGCCATCACCGCTAAGCGCAAGCCTCTTCGTTGGCGTGCAGAGTTCTCGTCACTCTGCGCGTACCTATTATTTTACTGGTGCAAAGGCTATAGGAAATTTCAATGCAGGGCCCTTGAGTACTTTTGGATGTACCTGACTCGTATATTTTAAGATACAGCGCTTTGAAAATGCTGTTTTTAGCCATTGTGGATCACTCTTAAGTGTTGGTTCGAATATGCGTGACGTCTTGACAGAACTGAACAGCCCTCTTCTGAAGTGAGTGTTCTTTTTGTAGATCAGGACATTGGACGCACGCTTAACAGTTTCGTAGAAAAACGAGTATTCCAAACACTGTGCAACGCGGTTCAAGCGCCAGGTAGGCGGGAGCCTTAATGTTTTAAATCGAGAAACTTACAAAAGTTGAAAATTTCATTGCCAGCTAACGAAACGTTTCTATGGCAATACTTTTTTTTTCTATTCAGAAAATAGGTGTTTTTTTTTAACGTTAACGTTTTACAGGCGAAAAATTTGTACATAAATGTTTTTATATTGCGTACGTCAAAAATACATGTTTGTTTACTGCTGTATTAATAACCAGCCTTGACAGTGTGTGTGTGCCAATACTTTTTGGTGCGTCTGTATACGCACCATTTGCCCAATCACCTTTATGCGCATATGGCACTGAACTGACGTGCAATATTTCCTGTCGGCAATGAGCTTCTTTAGATCTTTAAGTTGATGCTCTGCTATTATTTTATGAATTTGGTAGTACAGGTAAATATGTGATGCATGTGTCTATGTTTCGTTAAATATTTTGTTTTGGAATTTTTTCATCTCCGGGGGGAGGGGAGAGGAGTACTCGGTGTTCAAGTGACAAGTCAACAAAATGACGCTTACGGAAATTGATGTTACTATTGTTAGATACAGTTTTTAAGCAGACGCAGCTAAGTTTTATTACACCGGCTTTGCAAGCTGTTATGGCGACGAAGGCTGACAGCTCGCATGCACCGCTCGGCTTTGTGCGCGAGTATCGGCAGGCTCTGAGATAGCGCACGCCATTCTCAGAAGGCGCTGAGTAAGGTAACACAAGAAACCTTATTACGACTGAAGTGTGGCACGCAAGGTGAGGCGAACAGGAGTTCTTCGAAATGAACCGACCCACCGTGTATGGCCAATGGCAGAATTGTACCTTAAAAATAATATTACATCATCTGGTAGTGCATGCTTGTGCGTGCCAAAGGCTCCACCTTCGAACATGAATCCCATGAATTATTTCACTGGTATTCGTCACNTAGTGCATGCTTGTGCGTGCCAAAGGCTCCACCTTCGAACATGAATCCCATGAATTATTTCACTGGTATTCGTCACGAGCATTGTACAGCTGAGAAAGAAACGCCGCATGCCGTTAGCAAGGTTTCTTCTCATGGCTTCAAGTTTTTTAATGCGTGCCATGCGTCTGATGGCATGAAGTTTTTTTTCATATACGATAGTTTTCTCCCAAAATTCTTCTTCAAAGTTAAGTTTTGTTCACGATCATAATATTTGTACGAACAGAAAACCATTGCTAAACATAGCCTTATAATTTGATATAAATTTTCCTAATAGCAACTTGTCCAAGAATTTGCCGTGTGATTTTCAGTAATGGGAGTGGTCTCGTCTATNGATATAAATTTTCCTAATAGCAACTTGTCCAAGAATTTGCCGTGTGATTTTCAGTAATGGGAGTGGTCTCGTCTATGTTTCACTATCTCCGTCACAATTGCTCACTACACTCGCCATCTCTCAGTTCACTTACATAATGAGGCTCGCTTCTCTTTTTTTCTCTAAAGTTTTCAGTAATTGGTAGGCCTATCTGATTATCGCAATCTTACCAGAGCACTCAGTGTGTCAACCTTCCATCGAACAACTTCTGGTGACCCCTATCTCAGTGTGCAATAGTAACTTAGTCCTATATAAGACTGTGCCATGAATGTAGAACATTTTTAGTTATCCTGTTAAAAGGAGCCAGTAATATAATTAGGATCTACTTGATTAATATCTCAATTATTCTGGAAATTAATATTTCTTTACATAGGTAAATTAAATTATGTGCCAACAGTATGCTGAGTAAAAATTAGTACATTGCATACAAATTAAATGAGAAAACGAATGATACATATTCAGAATATAGCCCCCTATGAACAAAATGTCGGTATGTTGTCTTACGGATTTTCCTTTCTTGATATGAGATTCACAAGTAATCTTCCTCCCCCTCCCCCAAAAGGTTTTGGTGTGGTTTTTATCAAAATTCTTACATTCTAAACATTTAATACAAGATTTCTCTTAACGTTCATTTTGTGCACATTTTATTTGGCTATATGCATATTATAAGGCAATATAAAAATTGATGCATATTATATAAGAATATAAATACATATATATATTATTTTGTAATGTAAAAATATATACATACTATATGGTAATATAAATATATATGCATATTATATGCTAGTATAAAAATATGCCTAAAGCATATACATTAATAAAAATATATGTTTGTGCATAAGTGACACTATCTGCGTGCTTAATATTTTCTCTGGGTTATTGCTGGTGCGAACAGAGTATGAGGATTTTATCAGCGTGTCCCCAGGTTTTATTAAGTATATATAACACATACGTATTTTATCTATGAATTAAACTGGTTAAAATCATCCTATGGACGACCGCTTCTCCATTCTGCGTGTTAAGCTGACTGATTCTCGGCGGACAGATTCCTAGAACCTCAAAATCTTCCACTGGAAATCTGATAGGCTGAACTGCGTTTCCAACAACTAACTCGAGAAAATGAAAATTTTTTCTCGCGTCGGTTACTTTTCGTCAGCGATATGCGTTGATTAACATTGGCATTAAGCAATTTTTTTAAAGCACAAAAATATCGTGGTGGGCAGCCTACCCACACCAGTAAATTTTTTTCAGGGGAGAAAGTGTGTGTGTTTTGACATGAGAGAGAGATTTTAAACGGTGCTTGGCAACTGAAATTGGTAACGACATTTAGGTCAATTAAGATGGTCGAGTGTCTCGAGATAATCTGCCGGACATCGCCAACGTCCACCACGGGTGATCCTGTTGCCAACGTCATCAATCACGTTTCCCACATGTACGAAAATCCATTTGCGACCCCGCAGGGAATCGAACCTAGCTCGCCTTTATTAGAGGCGTGCGCTCTGGTAGCCGTGCAACATCTGTCGAGAAGATGGTGTGAAGTACTGAGCGTGTCCGGTCCTGTNTAGAGGCGTGCGCTCTGGTAGCCGTGCAACATCTGTCGAGAAGATGGTGTGAAGTACTGAGCGTGTCCGGTCCTGTGTCGGTGCGAAATAATCATTATAGAAATGTTGCCTGATTTCCGTCGCCCCGTTTCGTGGTTCTCTGGGATGGTGATTATCGTAGCGTTCACAGAACAATTTGCNGGTTGCCTGATTTCCGTCGCCCCGTTTCGTGGTTCTCTGGGATGGTGATTATCGTAGCGTTCACAGAACAATTTGCAAATATTTATGCATCAGGAAGACGGCTTGAATTTATTTCTGATGCCATTTTAATGGGATATAGAAATACTTTATCTCTTGTGAGGGACTGAGGTGTGATGATGAGAACTTTTACTTGCATAATCATGGACTCTTTTTCACCCTAGGGTGCAAGGAGCCTATGGCATTATAAACAAGTATGAGGATGTGTCTGAAAGTCATCGTCATGGTTCGTAACATATTTTACGCATATTTACAATCAGATATTCATGATCTGATCGTGACCTCTGTTATGCCAGGCAGTAAGGTCTTTATATAAGTTTTGTTTCGTAAATATTCAAAGTTATGTTTTCCATCGTTCCCGGTATCGACAGCAGTAGTATTTCAACGATTATTTCCCGAGTATATATATATCGGGGTCATAGGAGGCTTTTTTTTCATTCCACGGTCCCCTTCAATACTTTTACTTATCACAATCTAAGCGCCGTCGCAATGTGCTGTGAGAATTTTCCGTAAATAAAATAGCTTACGATGAGTCATATCTGAGTGATTTTTCCTAAGTTTCTTCAGCGTATATGAAATTTCGTTCTGGCGTGAAGAGTTGCTGAGTTCCACCCTTAAATAAATGTATTTCTTAAAGGATGTAGTTGAATCGATGTTATGCCCAGAAAAATAGCATGAGTTATTAAATTAAAAATAAGGCATTCTCACAACAATAATGAAGTTTCCTGTTTTACAGCTTTGTTACGACATCGAGAGTGGCAGAACCTAGCAGGTGTGATCTTGAGCGACAATAAGGGTGAAAGGAGGNTACAGCTTTGTTACGACATCGAGAGTGGCAGAACCTAGCAGGTGTGATCTTGAGCGACAATAAGGGTGAAAGGAGGCGTGGATATTGCTGTAACGAGTTGATGACGAGGGAGTCAGCCTGTCTATCAAGTGTAAAGCAAAGTTTAGCCTATTACATTTCATGTCCATCTGATATGATGGTTATGGGTTGTGTGTTTGTGTGTATGTAATAGCGCACGCTATCGGCTGTAAAGTTATTTAATATTTAGGAGAAATGTGTCCAAGGAGGAAATTTAACAGTTTCGAAGCTTGATAGAAGTCTGCCAGAGTGGGGAATGAATGGTTCCTGGTCCTGTATATTCATTGCAGCACCAGGTAGGGCTTAATGTCTCTTCGACATTGGGGTCATTAAAGATGGAGCCGTCAGTACACACAATCAGTATCAGAGGAAGGAATCGAACATGGCATACGTTAAGGAATCATCGAAGTGTACCCCTGGAGTGATTTCGGGAAACCATAAAAAAAACTCAAATTGGGATGTCTGAACCGAGAATTGAACCTGGATCCTCCCAANGGAGTGATTTCGGGAAACCATAAAAAAAACTCAAATTGGGATGTCTGAACCGAGAATTGAACCTGGATCCTCCCAAATGCATGTAGGGTGTATTATCACGTCAGAACTTTCTTACGTTTCATAGCAGCAGGAGCGTCACCCCACCGTTGCTGGGTCGTCTACATATGTATACATTTCTCTTCGCAAACATTTATGTGGATGTCATTTCGAGTCACTCTACCATCGAATTCTGCTACTGGGACATTGGATACCTAAGTGTGTAAAACGAAAAAATGTGACATGAAGTGCTGGAAATTACAAAACTTTCCTCAATTGCAAAAGTAGAGCTAGCAGTTGGTAAGCCATTACGGGTCTGGGATATGTGCCGTCTCTCACAGCAACCAATAACAGCAAATAATCCTGACAACTTGAAAAAAAGCGTGACCTATTTTTCTACGTGCACAAATTCCCTCACTATGGACAGTTTTTCGAAGGCAACTTTTTTTCTTTGTGATTTTGTACTTGGGTGGGCACCTTTACGCTAGCGTCTGCTCACGGTGTATCATTTTTTCCCTGCAAAACTTACTATACGTGCATTATTTATGAGTACAAAAGTTTTATATGCTGACAATGGGTGCTAGAAAAATAGCCGCACTTGGAGTAACCATATGTGTATTTTTTCACCACTGCTAAATTTCATAATGTACTGATTTTAAACTTGGGAGAACATTTTTTTAATGATGAGCATATATGCCTCGGTGAGGGGGAATGCACGGGCTACTTCACTGTGCATATCGCATACCGCGGGGGTAGCGAAGTGGTTTNTATGCCTCGGTGAGGGGGAATGCACGGGCTACTTCACTGTGCATATCGCATACCGCGGGGGTAGCGAAGTGGTTTTAACTATGTTTTTGGATTTTTCGAGTAATGATTACTAAATAGAAAACTGTATAACGCATCCATACACGACACATGATATTTTCCAACATGAATATTAAACAAATATTTTGCTGATGTGGGAAAGCAAGGTTAAAGGNACAAATATTTTGCTGATGTGGGAAAGCAAGGTTAAAGGGGGTAAGGGGCACTCGGTTATTGATTTTTCGTTAACATTTACTCTAAAACACGCTGTTTGTATGCGTATTTCTCAAGACGTATATTTACAGTATGGGGTTTAAAAGCATTTTCGATATCTTGCCTTTCGATTCGAATACCTTCCTTTCGTTGAAAATGGTCGGTTTTGCAAAGCTGCGTTCGAGCGATACATTAAATTTTATGGGTGGCGTGTTTATGTGGAGAGCCATCAGCGTAGTTTTGCCCCATTCGAGCTNGGGGGTAAGGGGCACTCGGTTATTGATTTTTGGTTAACATTTACTCTAAAACACGCTGTTTGTATGCGTATTTCTCATGACGTATATTTACAGTATGGGGTTTAAAAGCATTTTCGATATCTTGCCTTTCGATTCGAATACCTTCCTTTCGTTGAAAATGGTCGGTTTTGCAAAGCTGCGTTCGAGCGATACATCAAATTTTATGGGTGGCGTGTTTATGTGGAGAGCCATCAGCGTAGTTTTGCCCTATTTGAGCTAAAAAATATGCAAACATCCTCGAATATCCGCTCTCGTTGNAGACGTATATTTACAGTATGGGGTTTAAAAGCATTTTCGATATCTTGCCTTTCGATTCGAATACCTTCCTTTCGTTGAAAATGGTCGGTTTTGCAAAGCTGCGTTCGAGCGATACATTAAATTTTATGGGTGGCGTGTTTATGTGGAGAGCCATCAGCGTAGTTTTGCCCCATTCGAGCTAAAAATATGCAAACATCCTCGAATATCCGCTCTCGTTGTAGAGGTATAGGTATTTAAACTGTGCTGGAATGCAGTTTGGACCTCCACGAAACTATTGTCATTAACTAACCCAGACCCTGCCAGGATTCTTGGGCTTGATGAACGCTGGTACGTTGGTGGACTCTAATTTTGAAGTAAGTACACTCATACACTGCGATGAAGGAGACTGTACACGACGGATTATTGATAGGTGAAGGTCCTACAGTTACGCAGGTTCTTGCATGCTTCTGAAATTTATCGCGCCTAGCAAATGCCATGCCACAGTTTCCGCTCTTATATGCCACTCTATCTACATTATTCGAACATCCATACATTATCTACGCCTAATTGTGCAAACAGCAATGCTTCAAGATTTCTGCTGTTTAAATTTCCTTCAGACGAGATTAACATTGCAATTGGGTTGCAGAATTTCAGACGGATAAAGTGGAAACCAATCTATAATTCAGGGCGTTGTGACGTAGTGACCGGGTTATTATAGTTGAAGTTATACATTTAAAAAGTATCTAAATTGCTTAAAAACACATTATATGCAAGAAATGTATGCTAAATGTTGTGGGTTTGAAACCTGTGATGGTTTTATTTTTAAATATTTATTTTAAACATTTGAATAGATAATTTAGAAACATTACTTTTTTTTTCCGTATCAAATCGCTGGTGGTAGCTTGCAGACACATGAGCCAGTAGCTCCGTCTCTACTTCCTTCAGTTCGATACCTTTTCCAACTATAAAACACAACATTTTAGTTACTAATCAATGTTGTATGTTGTTCATGAAAACGTACTGTAAATCAGTTATGCACCAACAACGTGTCTCAAGTGGTTTTTATTCCCTAAGCCTTTCACAGGATGTCCAGTAAACAAGGGTTTTCCAGTTAAAAGTAAATATTTTCCAGAGTAAAAGTGACAACAATACCGACGTGTAACGATGCGTTTAACAGCTGCCTGTATCACAAAACATTTATGTATTAATAAATAAACTGTGTGCCATGACAGTTTTACACAATTTACGAAACTTTAAAAATGTATCTCCCGAAATGTTTGTGCACTAACAAAATGCTGGGTCAAGTGCCCACGTAGGATTAAGTGCTGTTTTATTGTACTTACATTTTACTGCTGTCAAATGCATTCATAGAGCGACAGTATCAAAAACATTAATTAATTACGTTTGATTCTGCCTTTATATGAGTCATACAAAATTGTACCGAAGGAGTTGTGTTGCATTATCCCTACACCTTATGTTTAGGGAGGAAAGTTATTTTCAATAAGTGTGTACTATGCAAAAAAACTGTTTCCGGAAAACCACTTTGTCTCCAGAATGTTCACGAAATTCCTTTGCGACCAAATTTTTCTAACTTTTCCCGTCTTTTCCCAACTTTTCCCGGTTTTCCAGGGCTCCTAACACCCTGCCTTCATTATAATAACTGTGGTTAAAACATGCAACTGGCTATATTGATTTAATGCTTTAGTTTACGCACTTGTAAATTAATATAATTGATTTATTTATTGTTATGTAGGGCAGTTATATGCTATGTAACTCGTAAAAATAATACAAATTGTACAAATGCAAGAGGACGCCAGTAAACAAATAATACAAACAAGAGCTCAGCATAAATACAGACATTGTGTAGTTAAAATAATAAGGCTTATATTAGGCCATTATGAGATCGATTACATTTTGACAAAAACACAAAACACTATGGTTAGTAAAAGAATAATAGGCCTACAACATAGTACAATTGAGTAACTACATTTAATTCGAATAAAAGCTCCAGTATTTGGTATTTCGTATATTTAAAGCTATGGTGCAAAAATGCATTTACATTTAAAAAATATATTATAGAATTAAAATAGTCTCTTTTAAAATGAAGAGTACTGATTTATATATTGTATGGCATTGGGTAGCATACTAAACAATTTTGTCCGGCATTGTTTACAAATTTTATTGTTTATTGTTATTGTATAATGTGGAAAATTTTGTTCCTACGATGTGTAATGTTTACGAATACCGAAAATTTTAAAGTTTATAATTTCGTTTTTAAAATTAAAACAGGAAACAATATTTTGTCTAATTAAATACATTGCACAGTGAGAATGAGAGCAAATTCAGTAAAATAATTCTTTTCAGGTTCACTTTGAAGGAAATCTGTGTGAAAAACATACTCGATTAAGTCGTTTTGCATAAAAGATGTAATAAAATGTAGGACATTTTTGCAGGATTACCGTTATTAACAGTACATTACTGTAATAGATAGTTTATGATTGGTCACCAATAATTTACATCAGGATCCAGAATAGAAATCTGCAACAATGGTATTTCTACCTAGGGTTTTTAAGGGTAAGATACCATTATCTGCACAATTTAAAGAGGAAAGATGGTAAATGCGATCAGTCAAAGTGGCCTGTCAATATAATTTAAGTATTATTTTCAATGGGTGCCAGAAACAGCGAATTTATGTAGCGAACTCTAGTTATATATGAATGAATATGAGTAAGGATTTAAACTTAAACGCCTCTTCCCACCCAAATAACAACTTAAATTTTTTTATNTGGAGAAGTTGGAAAGAAATGAAAGCTGCGCTACTAGACGCGTGCTGCAAGTGAACGCCAGAATGACCACCATTGGAGGACGGTAATACCTAGTCTTTATAGTGCCCTAATAACTGCGTGTACGTCAATAAACTTACCACTATGTGTAATTTTACAATTTACTGGTACTGTGGATATCTGAAGAACTGTATTATCCGAAAATCCAACTGATTTTGCACGTATAAGTTATCCTGGATAGTGTGTGCTACTGTCCTGTTCTGCTTACATTGCACTATCTCTTGGAAATTGCTATCTTATCCGCGGTGACAAACAGGCAGTGCCATAAACCAGTTCACATTCCGGCTTGACGAGATTGAAGATTTTCCCTTCGAAATATCTGCGAAACGCCAGTGGGATGCCATACATTTTTTTTCCTTTAACTTTATTCATTATCAATAATTTTAAAATTATATAACTTTCTAGGTTTGTAACTTATTTAAGATTATTTTAGAAATTGAATGACATACAAGGCAAGGGAACTGAAATTATATAACTGCAATGGTATGTGAATGACGCAGATTTTTTTTTTGTTTTGTAAGTAAGGTGGGATAGTTATGCTTTAGAGACGAACATACTTTACCAGATATTAAGTCCAAAATTACTAAAATTGAAATACGGTTCATGTCGGTAGTTTTAAAAAACAACATTGGCAAATTAATGTTTTTGTATTTAAAAAACCGGGCATAGTTTTACACAAGATAATTTGCTTTCCGGGTGAAAGCCTGGCTGTAAAAAAATCGGTAATTATCCAATTATTTCTTTTCCTAAATTTTTGTTGTAAAGCAGGCCGGAATTTTCAGTGGATTATGCCCTCTCTCCCCGTTTCATAAAATCGGAGATGAGGCGGAGGCGATCTAACTTTTACCAGAGACACTTCTTTCCTGACGTTGACTTATCACGACACTTAATTCATCCAGCGAGTACCCACCCCACCCCATCCCCTAGGCCGCTATCCATTTTATGCCCACGCCACTTCTTAATGCAGGCAGACCCCCGCTCCGCCGCCTAACGAAATTGATTTCAGTGCCCCCACTCCCCGCGCTGGGCCACCCTCGCGTGACTACTAATTGTTTAACTAAGTTCCCGAAGTTCCAGGGAAGTGTTTTCTGCAACATGGCAAAACTTTTGTTGTTTCTTTTCCCACTTGCAAACTTTTCCTTTCTCCGTCGTCGTCCCCATTATTTATTTTTCTTTTTACTCACACAAAACTCGTTGCGATGGCAAACAGTATTGGTGAAGGCAAAATTACGAACATTAAATGTGATTACTATGTGGTAACGAGGTACTGAGCGGGCAATCTGGGACTTTGGGATGCTTTCAGAGCAAAGCTCTGAATTCCACCTTTTTTTGACAGCTCTCATTTTTGGTAATTTGCATCGAGAGAAATCTGATTATGAATCGCTGTTTTAATCTTTTAATTTTTAAAGTGATTTGAAAATTATTTACATATAGGCAGCCATCTCCGCGTTATGAAAACTTGTGGAGAAAATTAAAAATAACTTTTATCGGTAGTGTTTTGAGAAAAAATTGGTACGGTGCATGGAGTGATGATTGCTACTATGTGTACATTTGTACGTGCTAAATATGCACAACTCCTACACATATCGCCCATATCACGAAATACGTCAAGATAAGGTAATGTGTTGTTGCTGTTCGGAAAGTTTTCTGGTCTCACCTTCAGCTGGCTAGGTTAAGCATTAAACAATTTAGAGATGTTCGTCGATTACACGTAAATCTGCCGCAAATTCATGTGTTTGCTGAAGGCTTAAACACTGTAAATTACTGCCGACGAACATCAAACCGAGATACATAGGCATCCATACAAAAAACGTGGCTGACACTGAGTAGTTTTGGCGGAACTTTATACAAAGGACTGCACGATACTCACTCATCGGTAACACCCACAGCGACAGCCTACTGCCCCCACACGAAATGGTCGCCACTTCGGTGTCAGCCACCCTCAAGTCAACACGTACCTCCTTAAACAATATTACTAGTAGGGCATTGGATATCGCCGATTTTTTTCACTGGAATTGCAAGTATTCAACATTATGTATAGGAAGTTTAAAATTTCGATTCTTCGGTGACGATTGTCAAAAGTTAAGTACTAGCAGTAACTGGTTACGTTAAATGAATAGTTGCAAACACGGTAAGTATATCAAAGAGAAACACTAGTGAAACTTCTTTGAGCTTTGTGTGAAATCATATTTTAAAAAAATACATGCAATTTATGGAATTGCCAATGCGTTATGCTATATAATTCTTAAATGTGATGAACAGTAAAATCTGTTTTTATTTTTTGCGTTATACAAATTAACGAATTCTAACATCTGCTTCATAAAAGAAAGAATGAAGATACCTGTTTCCGTATTTTTTCGCCTCGATTAAAAAATGCATATTTAGCATGTTGCGTGTGCTGATTACGTAGAATATCCCCTGCCTCTAGTAATTGTGAGATGTGTGCCCTATTCTCTGGATAGTATTGAACTGAATATTTAAAAAAAACCGATTGAATGTTTTGTGGAGCTCAGCGGCTAGTCTAGAAAATTTTTTGTCAGTTTTGGACCTCTAAATTAAGCATACGTAAAACGGCTTGTTATGTTAACTCACATAACCAGATGATAAACATTAATATAATCGTACAAATCACTTAGAGAAAGTCCAACTTAAGTTAAATGCACACATTATATCTGAATTTTAATATAGCCCGCATGCAACAAATGCAGTCAACTCCGTTTAATCCCATTAACTCGACATATATCTCTGTAAGTCTGGTATGGCTTCTGTTCTTCCATCAAGCGAAATTATGTCAGTATCTAGCTGGTTTAGCTTGTAAAAGCTTTCTTACTGAAAGGAATTGGAATCTCACAGAACTTCGACTGGGGAGAAGGCCTTGCCATTAGCAGGAACTGAATGACGATGTAAAAGGACGAGGCCTACGAAAATACTGTGCAGCCGCCCGTCCATCCTTAATGAGACAAGCATTTGATTGCCAGACAGGATCATAATAACTAGTATGTGAACAGCTCCTCTTTCGCACTTAGGTGCCAAATGACGAGAGTCCTTAGGAAGATGCTCGACAATGAGTTATCACAGTATGCTCAAACACTAAACTTATTCAATATATATCCGCGAAATCAAACACGTATTATTTATATATGACTGTCTTTCTTTTGACACTTAAGATTCTTTATTCTCTCCAATGTGTATCCTACTGCTTCATCTAAAATACCAAATTTGTCTCTCCATAATTACTAGTATCTGTGACTCTATAAAAACAATGCGTATAAAAATATGCGCTCTACAGCGAGATTAACATCCACCGAGTGATGGACTTCCATAGTTTCCCGTCATGCCAGAGGGATGACGTGGAATGAGACTCAAAGATAGAGCGGCGACGTTTAGTAAGAGGGAGGTGGGAGGGGGAGCGGTCCAAGAAGACCCGCTGGCCGACGACAACGTCCGCCACGTTTCCCAAGTGCGAAAAAGCTGGTGGAGCCGGGTCGGGAATGTAACTCCTATCGCCATGGTGGGAGGGCGGTGCACTATCAGCGTGGCCGCCGCGGCCCCACGTGCGTCGGTAACGTGAAAAATCTGTTACGATTTTAAATGTGTTACGATTACACCAATATTCTTCTGCGTTTATAATAATAAAAAGTTACTTCGAAGGCTACCAATCTAAGAAGATTTTTTTACAAATGCTGTATAGGCTCATACTTTTTCTTTATCACGCCAAATGAACTGAATGCTTTGTGTTCGGCGACAGTGATGTGCATTAGTCAAGTCGTTGAGCTGTCGCACTGTCGGTAAAGCATCAGTTACCCACAGGGATGATCACTGAGCGCTGAGCGTCGTACAGTACAGTGCCGGGCAAATGTATTCTTCCTGGTGAGTTACCTACACAGTTGTGTACGCTAAGTCTGACCGTGTTTACCCTGCTTTAGATACACTTGTATGCACATTGACATAGCCATGGACCTAATCCAGTACAGTAAAATTATAGAATTATTTGAAAACACAAATATTTTTACAAATTTGCTCATTTTTACACTTATATGCACCAAATTAAATTATTTCATTACTCACAAATGAGTTTTTCGGTATCTGCGAACGGTGTACGTGGGTGGTCTGAGGGTGCTATCATATTTTTACATTAAACTTTTAGATTCATGTCTGCCAGCCTCGCATCCCTTGCACAGAACCAAAAGTTATCACAAATATGAATAAATGCTGTTATTATTTTTAAAGGTTTATTTGTTTGCTAATGATGCGTAAATATTTGTGTAGATAATAAATAATATTAAAATGTTATGTTGTTATTTTTTAATGTTAATTTCTTTGCAAATTATACTAAAATATTTTTGCAGGTATCCGGCTATTGGGAATATGTTCCGTTCTTTACATTTCGAGTTTCACCTGAGTCGTTCTACGATTGCCTTTATTATTCGAAACACGTGTTTAGCCATAGAATAAAGATGAGGTAGACCGAGTATTCATCTTCTGCGCATGTATTCAACATTGACCTACCTCTAAAGCAACACAACTGTAAAGTCACGTGGTCACCAATGATAAACGTGTTTCTTTATATGATATTTTTTAAATGACAAGCACTATTATATATTAATAACATACGTTTACCAATTTGAATTTAATCAAACTGCATTACAAATTGGTAAGAGGAAGTATATGAACATCTCAAAGCACTTGTTTACTAATCAGTGTCTTTCTTCAAATGCAGTCCACGCCGTTTTTGCTAGTAGTATTGGCAGGAAAGCAGTTCAATAATGGGACACGGAGACAGGTTGTGCGCAGCGAGCGCTTGAACTGCATTGCAGGGTGTTCGAAATACACTTGTTCCCACAAAACTATGAAACGTGCGTCCAATGTGCTGACTTGCGAAAAGAACGCACACTTCAGTAGAGGGTTTNTTGTTCCCACAAAACTATGAAACGTGCGTCCAATGTGCTGACTTGCGAAAAGAACGCACACTTCAGTAGAGGGTTTTTGAGTACTTTCAAAATATCACAGACATCCGAAACACTTTTTCAGAGTACTCCAAAACGGCTAAAAACGGCTTTTTCAAAGCGCTGTATTTCAGAATATACGCGTCAGAACCACACAAAACTACGCAAGAGCCTGCACTGAACCTTCTTACAGACTTCCCACCAATTAAATAATAAGGTCACCGGTGAAGGTCCCAGGTACCCGCAGTGCGACGAGAACACTGCACGTCAGTTTGCGCTTGGCGTCGATGGCACACTTGATGCGCGTGGTAGTGTCGCCTTTATCGCTCCCGCGCTCCTCAGCCTCAGGTAGGCGGGAGCCTTAATGCTAAGCTTCACTTATTGCGCAGAAAGGTTTCGTTTTCGTGACACATTAATTCAATTTCAGAGGTATTATTAAAAAAGTTTGATTATAGAAAATTTACAATATACTAGTTTTTCAATACATTTGTTTCTAATTTTCACTGTCTATTATTTCCTGCTTGCAAGAAGCCAGGAACTTATTGGTAAAATGTAAATATATTCTCCACTTTTTACAACAAGCAAATAACACAAAATTGTAATTACGAGCACAAATATTAAACAACTCGTAAAATGTAAATTTTCTATTATCGTAAATTGTCACTTATTACATTGAATCCGAAATTATGATGCGAAATTGAAGAATTTCTGCAAAATAGGTGAAGCCGAGCCTAAACCCAGTATGTTCCGCCTCTTGCGCAGAGAGAGAGAGAGAGAGAGAGAGAGAGAGAGAGAGACGGGGGTCTCGCAGCGGAGACCATGGCGGCGAGGTGCTAAAGGATTTGCGGCGCACCGGGAGTTGTGTAGCCGGTAACGGGCGCCTGCCCCCGGGCCGCGAAATGACGTCACCACATCCACTGGTAAACATTTATGCAAGCGAGCGGTGGTGTTGATCCGGCGCCGAGCAACAGCTGCGCGCGAGGAACAAGACTCCGCGAGTTCGAGGGCGGCCCGGCCCGCTCCTGCTGGTTTGTTTGCTCACGCAAAGAGCGTGCGGCCCGAGCTATTCTCGACATGGGGCGAGTGCGTTACCCATAGCGCGCCGTCAGTTCTGCGCCAAACCTCGAATGTACAGGATGATTCCAACGTCTTGATACCCCCCGACGCCCGAGATATACAAATGTAAATGTTTTTTCTATCTTCAAATTATTTACACAAGAATATTTGCTGTAAAACTCCAAGGAAGTGCAAAATAAAAGGGGTAATATTTAATTGTGGTATTAGATGATTCGTTTCCAACTTGTGTTGGAACTTTTTCCTATAATTTGCCAATAAGTTTGTGTAAATGAAAATGAACGGCATCCTTCGACTTATTGGTTGTCCGATGCCTTTTCTTGGAAACGCATTCCTTGATAATACCTCACTGGGCATTGTCTCAAGGGGATATATATGAACCGCTAGAACGAAACTAGAGAGGTGCAGGCAAATGAGGATCCTCTTACAATCCATATATCCCGAAACACTACATGATAATGACGCATCATGAGATGGAACTACTACATGTTGGAACCAATTTTCCGCCAGAATACCGAGTCGTTGCCGCTCGGGAACAAACCAACCCCTAAGTATGGAGAGATAGGAACGCTTGTCGACAGTGCCATCGAAGAATTAGGACCTTATCAGTTGCTACTGGACCGTACAGTCCAATTAATCAAATTTGGTGGAGTGGTGGATTGTGCTGTAACTTTTCATAATAATGTGTTTTTTTTTTGCTCCAAAAATAAACATTCTAATCACGGGCGCTTTAGTATATGGTATATTCATTAGCGTACAAGAACTTAACACGATGGGAGAGCACCAAAAAAGCACCCAACAACCTTTTCTGTGTATTAGCATCAGAATCCTCGTTGTCGTAAACAGGACGATAGGACGTCGGTTGAATACACTTTTTTTTCATGTGAGTCAGTATCGTGATTTTAAGGATTCCAAGTTCCACCGATCGCTGTCTCAAAGACATTTTATTCCCAAGTCTACTATATCTGTTTTACCGGGGAGTCTGTCAAGTCTCGTCAAAACATCATGTTGCATATATCTTATTGTTCTAACAGTCGGTGAAAGTTAATGCTATCAACCGTTTTTCCACACTATATATAGATGCTTGTGTTAGCCATCTGGATGCAGATAGTGCATTTATAGACTTAAACGCGGATCAGCAAGGCAGTTGCTAGGGGGGAGGAGGAAGGGGTTGGCAACAAGACATCTGGACAATCCGGTACGTCGGGGAGTTACAAAAGTGTGCGAAAAAATTACAGAAAACATAATTATAGTGATGTTTTCAGCAAATAATGAAATAAATTACGTTTTATCGTCTTATCGCAGAGGAACTAGGTATACATAAACGAAATTATTGCGCCGTCTCATTGATCTCAACGTACGCAACTAATGATAGGTAAAATGCCCGTCACCATTTTAGCACGGCGCTATGGTGTAGTGCGGACAATGTTCTGATGAAATCTCTTTGCTTTCTGTTTCTGAACTCGGTGCAGTTACGTTTCTCCTTTGGGTGCAATTACGTTTCTCTTTTGGGTAAACTAAAAGTTAAATTTACATTTACTGTATATTGCAGAATAACACTGGCCAGCAAGACGGTAAGCGAGTTCACTGTATTGGGGAGAGTTCGACAGAATGAGGTGGTCAGACAAAACGGGGCACTTACGTGTACAGCCATGGTGGCTGTTGCCATCATGCAGCAGACCTTTTGAACTATACGCGACTGTCAACATGAACGATTCCTTACGTAGCACGCGGTCCATTGGAGATAACCGGCCAACTGTGAGCCAGTTTGTACGCCAGTAAGCTGTTCGAGTGTTCAAGTTTTATTTTGTATCTTTCAGAACCTTCGTAATTGATTGTTTTCAAAAAGAAACGTAAATATGTAAGTACCTATCATTAATCCACCCACATTTAAGTGTATATTCACAAAGACAGCAAACCGAGAAGTAGTAACTGAAATATCGTAACATCTCAAATCTCTCAATATGTCGCAGTTGGATAAAACAGGATAGTGACGGGTTTGCAAAACGGGGTACCCCGTTTTATACCGTAGTTTAAACATGCATGGCTTGTTGCTTTATGATGTATTAATGTTGAATCATGTCACCTATATATTAAAGGAAAAGACAAGGCACGTCTTGGCCAAAGCAATATATGCAGAACTAGCGAACCGGCCCTGCTTCGCCCGGGCACAATTGAGTTTTACTAGAATACGCTAATAAATAAATTGGGAAAAGACAATTCATTTATG
Organism: Clitarchus hookeri; assembly: GCA_002778355.1. Classification (NCBI taxonomy): domain Eukaryota; kingdom Metazoa; phylum Arthropoda; class Insecta; order Phasmatodea; family Phasmatidae; genus Clitarchus; species Clitarchus hookeri. The sequence goes on along the minus strand of NQII01003890.1, from coordinate 30,869 downwards.
TGATAATATAATTATAAAATTATACTATGTTGGCCTAGGTTTTTAACCGATCACGGCAACCCAAAAGTAAGGAAACATTTTTTACTCGATAGCCAAGAAGTAGGGCATTGTTTTTGGAGTATGCCCTAAGAAATTATTCGCAAGCTTATCATATTAATGTGTACATATACTTACAAAGTGAGAATATCAGATTATTTTCCCATACAATCATGGTAGCATTTGCCAGGAAGGAGTTAAATACGTAGTGGCACGGAGAGATATGGGCGGCTCTTAACATATAGGTCTTGAGAGCCGATGATAATGAAACGTGGTGAATATGGAGCAGCCCCAGAATGCAAGAGCGGGGTAAACGGGAGATCCCCAAGAAAACCCGCCGACCAGCGTCAGTGTCCGGCACGATTCCCACACGCAAAAATCTGGGAGCGACCCCGCCGGGAATCGAACCCGGTTCACCTAAGTGGGAGGCGAGTAGTCTGACCACTACACCACCGCGGCCCCTGTCAAATACGTATAAGGAAGTGCCCAACTTTGTATAGTAACAACGCTTAGAATTCCTATATATGCAGCCTGATATGTGGTATTATTTCCATACAATAAATAGGGTAAACTCTTTCATTGTAGTTTAGGAAGTTTACCAGAGTTTATTTACGGTGTAGGAGCTGGAGTACTTGCGCCCTGCGTGTACGGTTTGACGCTCGTACCCACGCCCGGGGCAAAAATACATCAAACAACGTAGCGCGATATTTTAAGAAATGCTATAAATCTACTCTTCAAGGTCTGCCTATAATGGGTGCCCAGTGGCTTGCACATCTTCAGTAATACAACAGTCAGTGAAAAACTATTCAGTGAGGTGGAGTAGCACCAAACGTGGGATTTTCAGTGAACTATGAAAAAATTCAGATCTAAATTTTATTTCCTCTAGAAATACGTAAAATTAAAATGGCAGTATCGGGTGTTTACGAAACGATCTTATAGGTCTAAAATATCCCGCCGCAGGAACTTCAACTTAGCACAGGAATGCGGAGAATACCTTTATTGTTATGTCATAAAACGACAGTAATCAATTGCAATCTCCCATATATCTCTCCGCTCTACGGTTGTCGATTTGATGGCCTGCCAGTAGAGATGACGGAACATTTACTGCGTGTATCAGTGTCACCCCTAGGGTTACGTGCCACTCCAAGGGCTTATCTGAGTTAATTTGTGTGCCTAAAAGTGAGCTTCCCTTAGCCTAGCCTCTTATTCTCAAAACTGTATTGGTGTACTTTGATTCGCTACCTCTCACAAAATAAATACCCACTACTCTTATGGCCACAGTGTTTTTTCGACTGCAGAATAGTTGCAGTCGATACTGACGTTAGCATGTCTGCTATTATAATGGGAACCTCACCCCCTCCCCCACAGCTCCGCCTTATTACTAACCAAATGTGCAGCTCATAATCTAAAACAACTTAACTTAGAAATTAAAAGTTTGTGGTCATATATAATTGTTAAACTCGTTAACTGAAAATGAGGGCCGGATCTGAGCCAACGACTTGCTGCGTTCCAATACGCTGTAAAACAATTTTGTGACCGGAACTGACAAAGTCTTGTATAATTACATACATTTGTTGATTTACAAAGTCATATATTGGAAATCTACAGCGTTTGTTCATTTGCAAGAGTAGCGTTTGTGTGCATAACGAAAGAAGTTTGTGTTGTTTCAAATGTACAGTAAATAACCAAAACCATTGCCGCGCGTCACTCACTACTTCTGGAAGTTCCATACATTCCGAGAATAGCTTCCTCGCTCCAGAAGAGTTGCACTTTTAAACAGTATAACATTTAGAAATATGTTATTGCTGTGGCTAATATCAGCAAAGCATTAAATTTGATTATGACTAATGTAAGATATTTTATAGATTTTAACTTCGTAGATGGTTGAAGTATTTTAAAATTCGTTGTTATAGGAGAATAGGGGCTTTAAGTTTATACAAAGGATTTTAGTAAAACCAAATAATAGATTTCCGCACAATTGCTGGTATTTTTTTACGATTATCATAATTGCACAACAGAAATAGCATAAAATATGTTTGAATATAGTAATGTTGCGAGAATGAGTCTGTAAATATATATATTTGTATGTGTGTTTGTCAGTGAATGCATATGTATGTGCATGTTTATAAATGTATGTGTGTATATATATATGTGTACATGTATGTTTATATGTATACGTACAATATATATTTATTTTTATGTATATATGTATGCATATGATGTATTTATATGTGTGTATGTGTGTATATAAATTTGTATATTTATGTATATACAGGCTGAGTCGTTAATGCATGCTAACCTGGCATGAGCGGAATCCTTAGGACAAATAAATAGGGAAACATACATATATACGACACAGGGCCCCAAAGTGATTTCTGAGCATAATAGAGTCCCTGATATGTTGCGATTGGAAATGATTTATGCTACGATAAATTGGAAACTTTTTACGATTCAGAAACAAAAATTGGCATACAGGCAAACGTTTACAAGGCAGGTTACCACACAAAACAGCGATACAGAGAGTACACTCCTTCATATATTAAAAAGGGGTGGGCACCCTCCAATTGCTTAGAACTTTGTAACCCTGCGCTTGAAGCAATTCGAAATTACACGTTTGTAGTCAGCATTAAAAAAAAAATGAAAAGGCCGCCTAGGTAGTATCTGCTAATCACTACCGTTTTTTGAGAAACCTAATGTTTAGTTGGAAAGCAGATTAATGGTTGCCTGAGAGGTAGGCAGCTTGCACCACGGTCATGCACGTCGTGTGGACTGATACCCTGGTTAATGTCCCTGTCCTATGACAACAGGTTTATAAGATTGAGGACGGCTGAGAAGTTACTGCGGGCAAGTGCCCCATTGCATTGATTCGATTTGCCGTACCAATTGGAGACGAGGTTACCTGCCTGCTAGCATTGCGTTGGTGGTTCATACAGCAGACAGTACTTCACATCGTATGTGATGGAGTGGGGTAACGAGAAACTGACGGACATGCTTCTCACATATGGCCATCTCACCTCGGCTAATCCATCGCGCTGAGTACAGCGCATCCATGCACTGCCTTGCTGTGCAACTGAAGTGTGCTGGCGCACAAATGTGAATGTACCACATGTCTTCTCGTAGATTCAGTGGTTCATCTCTAAGTAGTTGTGGCAGGTCGTCGTCCAAACGCCGATGAAAAGAAGTGAATGTACGTGCAACTGGTAAATGTCGGCCTAGAAACTTTTCGGCGTATTGTCGACGCGCAGCTGATTCATTACACATAGTTTAATCATACGTGAGATGCATGTTCGTCAGTTCCTCATTAAACCACTCCATCACACACGTTGTGAAGAACTGTCGGCTGTATAAACTACCAACGACGGGGCAAAGTGCATTCTGACTGGTTTGAAAATAATGTGTTCTCCGAAGCTACCGGTTTGTAACATTAATTTTGTAACACTACGGTTCAAGTAAGTTACAGTGCTTTTTTGTACAAATACTGAATACATTCTGTACAATTTTTAAGCAATTTCTTGCAAAGTTTACAAAAAAATTAATAGTGTTACAAAATATGTTTTTAGCAACTAACTTCCAATTTTTTTTTGTAAAAGTTGAAATTTTTTACAGTGTTTGCTGTTTTATTATGCTACTCGTGGATCGTAATTATAGCAGGGAAAACATACCAATCCTTATTTTTAAAGCTGGCTGAAAATACGCCAGGATCCTTATAGAGGTAATGCGAATGGCCATTTGTATTCCCGAGTGTGAAATAACCCATTATCGTATTCCATTTCCTATCGGCGTTGTACAGTAAGCCACACATTAGGCCCGATGAACGTAAAAACAAGCAGAACTAAATTTTTTTTTTTCAGAGAAATTGATTGAAATCAATTACTATTACCGCGCGATTTAATTCGATGAAAATGTGAGTTTGTTAGTATCGTATTGCAGTTATGTGAATATCTGTTTTCCACATTTTTGTTAGAGAAATGGAGCGTGGATGCCATGTTCCCCTTACAATTAAAATTCCCGTTCCCTTGCACCGTATTTTTTTTTAATGTAGACTAATTGCTGTTTAGAATTACGTTTGCCCTCTATGTATAATAAATTGTCAGGCTCAAATGTTGTGCTAAGTTTTCCAATGATTTCAATGTAATGAACAATCGTTCATACATATGATTAAACTTTTAATTAATTTTGTCTTCATTATGCATGAATAGTGAATTTTTGTGTTCTAACTGCAGGTCCGTATTTATAACTTATGCTCTAGAAGACACATTTCTTAATGTTAACTGAAGTGTTTAAATAAAGGAAAAGAAAATGTTAAAGTGGAAATAACATGGCAAATAAGTTGTTTGNAAATTTTTTTTTTTCAGAGAAATTGATTGAAATCAATTACTATTACCGCGCGATTTAATTCGATGAAAATGTGAGTTTGTTAGTATCGTATTGCAGTTATGTGAATATCTGTTTTCCACATTTTTGTTAGAGAAATGGAGCGTGGATGCCATGTTCCCCTTACAATTAAAATTCCCGTTCCCTTGCACCGTATTTTTTTTTAATGTAGACTAATTGCTGTTTAGAATTACGTTTGCCCTCTATGTATAATAAATTGTCAGGCTCAAATGTTGTGCTAAGTTTTCCAATGATTTCAATGTAATGAACAATCGTTCATACATATGATTAATCTTTTAATTAATTTTGTCTTCATTATGCATGAATAGTGAATTTTTGTGTTCTAACTGCAGGTCCGTATTTATAACTTATGCTCTAGAAGACACATTTCTTAATGTTAACTGAAGTGTTTAAATAAAGGAAAAGAAAACGTTAAAGTGGAAATAACATGGCAAATAAGTTGTTTGATGCCTTAATAGCACATCATAACATTGGTGCAATAGTTGNCGTTAAAGTGGAAATAACATGGCAAATAAGTTGTTTGATGCCTTAATAGCACATCATAACATTGGTGCAATAGTTGGAAATAAAAAGCTTAAAGTTGCAAACAAGCTATAAAGTACCGTTATCAGTAAATAAACGTCTTTAAATGTTCTGTTTTCTGGAGTTCGCGTGAATGCATATAGCCTTGATGGTTAGTTTTTGACTAAATGAACAGTGGCGGCTTTTCATAACAATACTTTGTGCAGTTATTTCTGCCGTACGGTACACGATAAAGAAATATTTAGACAACCTCACAAATACTTCAGTATGTAACTAAGTACTGTTCTGGCTATCGTTTAGGATGTATACTGTATCAAAAAATTATTATTATTATCACTTCAGACACTTTTTTTCCCAACTAGTTATATTTATATTCGTTTCCAAATAATTATTTTAGATTTTAAATTCGAGGTATGTGAAATTCGGAAGCATTGGAATGAAAAGCTAAAAGTAATTTCGCTTTTAATTTCGAGTATTCATATCTGAAGAGCTCAGTACTACCCAAGGAACAATGAAGAAGCGATAAAGTAGTTTTTTTGATAATGGAATTTGATTAACAGTAACTTTATTTATGTTATCTGACTGTGGCAAGATGCTCATTTTCATCTCGAGATATTTCTGGTCCATCACAATCCAGTATTTAAAACAATTTGCAAGTTAATTTCAGAATACTTGTGGGTGTGACTTCTTACTATACAGCTCTTAATTACTGTTGAACGATGAATGGCGAACTGTAGATTAACAATGAAAACCCTTTCCCGCCCCGCTGGTGGTTGGTGACAGCTCGCGTACACCCAGGAACAAAGGAGTAGGTCACGTCAGAGCGAAACTCACATCTCGGGAACAGGAAATCCTTCTTCACTAACAGCTCTGGTTTTTCTCCGTCTTCCCTCGAAAACCAGGAGTTAACTAGGTTCCTGAGACGAATTCGGACCTCTTCAATTTTCAAGCAAGACTGAACATGTGAAGATAATGAATGACTACATGCAGACGCTCGTGGCAATTGCAGTATTTCCTAACGTAAATTCTTCAGTAAGTTAAAAAATTTAAGTATTCCAAATTTTTTATTTTTGTTGGTATTTACAAAATCATAAGTTTGTTTAGGGAAACAACTAATGTATCATGTTGTGTATTCATTAAATATGCTTGTTAAACGTGCTATTATTTCTGTTTGTTATCGATATCATAGCAAAGTTCAGACAGCTAAAGTTTAGAAGGCATGTTGGAACGTATTTGAAGAAGTCGGAATCTGTTTATTTCTGTCGTACCACGTCTCAGCTTGTTTGGAGTAGCTTGCATGGAGTGCAGCTACCTAAGCAAACTTAATCCAACCCAACGTGAGCTAGCCAACAGCCGAAATTATGCAGTTAATCGTCTAAACAATAATTGTACACATAAACAAAATATTCATAGAAATAGTAATTTTTTGATTCAATAGCAACAAATTTNCGTCTAAACAATAATTGTACACATAAACAAAATATTCATAGAAATAGTAATTTTTTGATTCAATAGCAACAAATTTTAAAAAATTGACATTGATTTCACAAAACATTTCTTCCTTTTTGATAGACACATTTGTTTTTTCAAACGTTCTGTCTTNAAAAAATTGACATTGATTTCACAAAACATTTCTTCCTTTTTGATAGACACATTTGTTTTTTCAAACGTTCTGTCTTCTGAATTATTACAATTTTTCCACACATTTTGTTTTGAAGTTTCTAACGACGCTATATTTATGTGTTATGAGGATCGAATACTTTTCATACAATAACGTGCCTTTCATTTCAGTACACTTAAACACTTAATTACTCTCAGTCATTTTCACTTTGACAGTATTTCCATTGTTAGTTTCGGGGGAATATTATTTTCATATAAATTTTGGCACAATTTATTAGAAATATGTAAGTAACATTTTTTTCGTGATTTTAAACGTTTCTCATTTTAACAAAACATTATTATTCAGTTACGTTTATCAGGAATTCGATTATTTCTCTAAGACTTACAACAAAATATTTGCTTATTTTAAGTAATAACTTGCTTGCGTACTCTTGGCGGCTCCCCAACAATTCCCACATCGTTACTCTTTTTTTTCAAATTTTTTGTAACAAATCTATATGCTTTAGCTAATGTGAGCTGAAACTGGATATTTAACGCTCTTTTCCTTGCGTTATTCCTCCGTTCCAATTTGCAGTCGTATTATTAATTTTTTACGCTGTGTGGCTCGCGATTACACCTAAAGGAACTGTCAGCACAATCCCGTCGTTATACACGTAATTGAGAAATACAAATTGTTCTGAGTATATACTTTCAAAATTGTATAAACAAAAAATGTATAAAGATGTAATATATGATTATGTATTTTTAAAAAGATCAGTAATCAGGAAAGTTAAGGTTTTCAAAATTCATCAAACGCTTAAATTTTTCCTACTTTTCTTGCGCTATTTAAATTAAATAATATTTCTTATGTATTTTTTCACATTTTCCAATATTTACCTATATACTGAGCTGAGTTCATTTTGAAGGCTCTGAGTCAAACTCGTCTATATAATAAGTTGTCAAAACAATAATTGCAATATTTTTGGTCTGTAGTCATTTGGGTCTATTAGCTTTAACTACATCACACATAACTTAATGAAATATGTTCTTTGCTTACTGGTGTCGTGAGCCAAATACTAAACAAAAAATGCACGGCATTTTTTCCCCAGTACGAGTTATCGCCGATCTGTAGAAAGTGCCCATATTCGGTGCAAAATCAAACTCCCAGTTGCATTTACCTCCTGCGTACTGGCAACACCCAGTTCGCAAAACAGTGCTCGACTAACTACAGTCCGATTTCATGTAGCAGTGTCGATGCCATCCAAACAGCAGAAACTTCAGCAGAATAGGGATGCTGCTGTTTATTATTTGATTGCCGATTGCATTAAGGGATTATGTAGGGGCCGTTTGGCTTTGTAAACTTTATTGGCACAAATTTGTCGAACGACAAGGGACATGCAATCGCCATTACCTTTAAGCCAGTGTTGGAACAAATGAACGCTGTGTACACTGGTGACCTGTATGCTGTGCAGTTTATTCAGCTGTAATAATTTTAATAATAAGATAATTTCATGTGTCAATCTGTTAGGTATTTCTGAATGATATGTTTATAAACAGTATTTAAGAATTATTATACGTGTGTACGCAACTTTCAGTTTCTCAATAGTTCTAAAATAGTTCTATAGATTAGTTTCGTGAATGTAAATTAAGGTACACGATCATTTAAGTTGCTTTATAGAACGTGCAAACGTGCCGCAAACCTCGTGTGTCTGTTTTTACTCCATAAAATGGGAGACATCATTCATATTCCTCAGAAGCTTACTGTCGACGAGAAAAAAAGAGCGGTAGTTGATGCCTATTACCACCATTCCAGCTTTTCTAGACTTGAGAGATGCAAAATACCTGTAGCCAAGCAAACTAAAAACAGCAGTACACACAAAATGCAATTAAAGTAAAACATGCAAAACAAGCTGTGCATAGATCTTGTTTTCGCTGCCCGCCTATCCTAGAGTTTTGAACATCGGCGTCAGCAAGCTGTACCTGTAGACAGCTGCACACGTTACATTCTCAGAACTAGAAGCACGTATCAGAAATTTCAGTACCTATGGCCAAAGCACTTTTGGCACTGCGAGTCATATAGTTCACTGAAATAATCGTCATAGTAAACTATTCTTGAATACACCTTTACGCAGGTGTCTTCTACTAATCACAGCAAAAATCGTACTTCGTAGCTGACGAACAGCGCGTTTTGTTTACACTATGGTGAGTAGATGCAATAAAAACGACCTATACGTCGCTAACAAAGACCTCAACCATAGTTTGATTGAACTCGAAACGTGACACGAGTTTTACCCTGGATTCAAATTCTTGTTTTCCATTTCAGTAACGCAGTTGAATAATTCTAAGTTTTAGTCAAGAAATGGTAATTTGAATCTCTGCCGGATGGGCAAGTAAATAGGTGTGACTTAGATTCCCAGTTGGAGGTGCGAATATTAGGCAAAATATAGCTTATTAAGTATTCCTGCCAGTGGAAGCGTGTTGTATTGGCGACGTCATTGCGGCATTAAACAAGGCAGGTTAACAATTATTGTTTGGGTGATCTCACTTCACACGCTCCGTCGTATATAGTAAGAAGAACAGTAACTTACTGCAAATAATTTTTTGCTTAGATATTCTACAAATATTTGTAGCATTTTTATATGTCTAAGACTGGACGATGCATTTTGACGTAGGTTACCTGTTTATATACGTGCAGTAACTGTGTGTTTGAAACCTCAGTGGGCGAATCAAGCGAGGAAATAGTTTGTCATTCAACAACCAAGACAGAAAATTTGCCAAGCGGAAATGTTAGCTAAAAACCACTGCCTTTAATTATAATTAAGATATTGACAACACAGTGCTTAACTATGCACTATATCTGAGTTAAGTGGGTCCACGTCAGCTTAGGAGGACATTTTAGACTAGAACCAAACAAAGAAACTTCTTAACTCGTGACTACACTCACTCTGCACTCTACGAATATTGTAAATGTCAACAAGTCATTATCGCTTACGTTGGTACGCGCGAAATTGAAACGTACCTTACGTGTTCGAATGTTCTCTTATGCCACACTTACTTGCTGCGTGGTGTAAGTCCTTGTGAATTAAAGCCTCCGATTTTGTATGAGTACGTAAAGCAACTTCGAAGTGAAATAAAACAGTTCCAAATACAGATAAAGAGCCGAAGTCTAATTTATTTTAAAACCAATTTACAGTTCGTTTACAAGTAAGGTATGTCACCGAGTTCACCGCGCAAATAGCTTTAAAATAGTTAACCTAAACCAACAAACATTACCCGGTTTTTAATTCCTAATAGATTCTTGTATCTCATTTAAATGTGTGTTAGGTACTATGTGGAGGCGAAATAGGCTGCCTTTACAACAGAACAAATGCATATTTTGATGGTGTAACAATTTCAAGCAGATAGTAACACCTGAAAATTCATATTCGTAATGGGAATGAAAAGTAGCAGTTGTAAGCATGGCCGTTGTAAGCTTGGCACAATTTCACAACGATGTGATGGATGATTTTACAGTAGTAAATTATTAACAAAAGCAAAATATTTTAGCAAAGCAATTAAAATAAAAGTGAACTTTACTTTTCTAGATCCCATTTGCATGTAATTCCCGCAGTCTGAAAAAAATTAAGCAGCTAAAAAGTAATGTGAAAAAAATGTAAAAAAAATGAATGCAGTACGTTTTTAACATAATATTTATTTTATAAAAATCTTGAATTATTATTGTTTGCACAGTTTGAATATCATTGTTAAATATGGACAAGTTTATACCAAACGTAACACCACCCAGTTTGATCACGACTTAACAGATTTTCGACACTTATATGTTGAATAACTATATTGGGCAGTAATAGATTCAAAAAAGTTACAACACGCTAACTGAGGCTAAAGTGACGTGCGGAATACCGCCAAAAGTGCATTTTAATTATATAATTATCGATAACTTCCGATGACGTAGAGAGCTAAAAGATGATTTTCTTACAAAATTATTTTATTTTAAATTAATGTATATGTATTTTAAACATATTCTGAAAAGCTAAAATTGAATATTTAAGCTTCTATGTTAATATTTTATGTATGCATGTTTTGTGAATTACAATACTAGGTTTAATTTAATATAATTTCACTGAAATCGGAAAATTGTAATTGTAATTATAATTGTATATGCTTGTGCCATTGTTGTGTAAGCCTCTATACTATTGTAATTCTATGTATATTTTACATTATTATTTTATGTATACCTTCTATACGACTACTATGTGTATCCACAGACGAGTTATAAAGCAAACAATTCTTCATGAACTATTAAAAAAGAATGAATGGAAAAAAAACGCTATTCGTAGAAACCGTGACATGTGTCAAAGCTGGTGACAAGGGGACACTGGCGAGTTCAGTGAACTGTTCGTCGAACATCACAGTCTTCAAAATACACCTGACCCTGTCAACTGTCCATTGGCTACTTCACAGAGAAAAGCTAGTTCTATTCCAGGCCGGGTTGCACATTATCTCGTCTCTTGACAGTTGCTTGTTTATTATTGGCTCAGAGTCGCACAGAATGTGACGGAAAATTGCCGTCCAATTACGGAAGTTATTCGGCGTGGACGTGCCTAGAAATCTCCCATGATATCGAATGAAAATTCCCTAATTCTCCTTCCTCTAAACATAACATAATACGTACTCTCCAGTGCCACACGCATGGTTCCACGTTGTTATTATGAGCATTCCAAGGTCAAGGAACCGCGGCAGTTCGCCGTTTAAGCAAGACTGCCACATCGGCGCCAGCGAATATCGTTGTGTTCTAGTGCATCCATGGTATTTTAAGCTTAACCATTTTCCAATATGTTTAACTTCTTGGCGAAATACCTCAATAATATATCGGAATTAATATAATATTTTTAAAAACATAATATTTCAGTGGTAAACAGAATCAATTTTGCCGGGCAAAGTATTTAAACCTTCTAATCCCACACCGAAGGAAAATCTCTTTCCATTTACCCGTAGAGAGTATAGCTAATAAATATTTTCTAAAAATGATTGTTTAAACTCGCGAAATTAGTGTAGGCTAAGAGGCGTTAAAATAATTTTTAAGGACGGTTTTCAAAGCTTAGGCGTGTGGCAGAATTTTTGTGTCCATGAAATTCTCACTCGAAGAGCAAGTGGAATCTAAATTGAATACTTGACGGTTAGTCGTCTCCTTAAAACAATTTTTTTTATTTGAGGTTTAATGTGCCACCAAACAGTGTAAACCATTAACAGGGTGACACACACACACACACACACACACTCTCTCTCTCTCTCTCTCTCTCTCTCTCTCTCTCTCTCTCTCTCACACACACAAAACGAAAAATGAGAAATGTGACAAATACACATATACAAACAAAAGTAAGGGCCAATACACATAAAAGAACAAACATCGACAAATATACATGAACAGACACATAAAAATAAGGACAAATGCCAAAAATTTAAATAAAATGAATAAGGGAGAGTAAACGCAATTAATAGTTTTAAACCAATAACAATTAACATCACAATAAATGTTAATTACAGACGGGTGGAGCTTTATCTATTATAATGCTTAAATAGCTCCTGAAATGTAATTTTCTTTCCCATAAAGGGACCAAAATATAAAAACAATTTGTTATAAATTGAAACACATCTTTTAACTAAATAATTTATATTATTTAAGGTACAAAAAGTATTCAAAACTCTATGTTTATAATTCGGAATCTTTAAACACACCAGTTTATTAATAACATGACAAAAGTAGTACGAAAGGAAAATACTTATTTAAAATAATGCATCAGTAATATTTCTTCCATCTTTCCGAGTCTGGGTAATATATTTGTTGAGCTCCATGTTATAGTTAAACTCTAAGTTATTTTGTGAGAATCTACAAAAAAAGTTTAAAAATATTTCTTTGTGCAATTTTTCAGTCTCCTTGAATCTGTGGTGGTAATATAATTCCAAATGACTGAACAACATTCCATTCTAGATCATATTATAGGGTAATATAAACACAGTCATGGTTCCGATGTAGAAGCCAAGTAATTAATTTATGTATTTAATCCTAAATTACGACTAGAATGACTAATAATTCTGTCTACATGTTACTGGAAAAATAACTTAGAATCTAGTATCACACCAAGATCACGAACATAATCGACTCTATTATTAACATGATTTTAAACAAAAAATTATACACAATTGGATTAGTTTTTCTTGTAAATGACAAACAAACAATTTTCTCTAAGTTAAGTGACATAACATTGCAAGTAAACCATTTATACACAGCAAAGTTATTTTCTTGCAACAGAACACTAAGTCAAATCTTTAATTTTTCTATAAATGTTTAGATCATCAGCATATAGAAGTGCTCGAGAATTGTTTATGACACTGATAATATAATTAATAAATATATTAAATAAAACGAAAAAATAAAACCATAATAAATAAGGATAAATACACACAGTTACACAATTACACAGTAACAAACCAATACAAAAAAGCAAAAAAACATACACATAGACAATAAATAAGATTTACACAACTGTGCTAAATAACATCAAGAATTTAACTAAAACAAAGAGAATAAAAGATTAATTAAAGACAATTAATAGTTAAAAGCCAATAATAATAATAAACTTTTAATATTTGTGATGTGATGGAATCGTGATTTTCTAGTGGATGTAACTGTTTTACTTACTTTTCTAAAACAGTTTCGTGATAAAGTTGTGGAGATATAAATATACACTTTGGCTACGTCAAGGGCACGTTATAAACGTAACTAACTATTGTTGGCCTTTTACTTTCCTCTAGGAAATGTACAGTACTTTATGAAATAGTAACTTATTTTAATTTGTTACATTTTTGCATTATCAAAAAATCTTAACTGTAATGTGCAAAGCACAGTATGTAATAATATGCACACAATTAACCTAAACGAAACATGAACATAATAAATAACATGATAATATGTTATGTTCCGTACCAAACATAATATTGTAGGTGTTACACATTTCACAATCGCAATGATTAAGCTTAGTCGATAAAATATTTCTAATACTGCTTTAGAAACAAAAAAATATGTGTCTGGACAATTGAGGTTAGACTTGAAAATAATATGGCTGCCAGAGAGGGTACGAGGGTGAGCACCGAGTGTACATCGTCGTTCACTCTCCCTCTCGTGCTCTCCCCCCCAAGTTGAGACAGCAGAGACGACTATCTGTGACGTCAATAGTGGGCGAGAGAGTACTCTCTCGGCGAATTTGGACACAGCCTTACGAAGTTATTTGATTAAGAATAATACATTCATTTCATTTTAAGTGTTCTGTGTAGCTAGGAAAAATTAACAGTTAATAAGTAATACGGTCACCTTCTTAAAAATTGTCGTTTTATTATGATTACTTGTGTTTTTTGAAGTGTATTACGTTGTTCAAACTTGCAATATATTTCTTTATGTACCGAACTACACTTTACAACACCCATGGTTTTTTGCACAAACAGCTATATATGGTTTAACGTTGCTGAGTGACCACTATTTTGCTGAACCTCGTGGATAGGGGGCCAGTATGGTCCTCTTAAGGTCTATTACAAACACGGCCCTTGTAGTTTTACAAACTGGTAGTTTTACTAGAAGGATCTTTGTACTGTTACAAGCATTTTTAAAATTACAAACCCTTTCTCAGTAAAAATTACAAATTTTTTACAGTGTAGTTAACATTCCTACCACTAAAACGTAGCTCGGAATCTGACGTGACAGGACGCGTGTGATGGGTCCCTTGCTGATCGCTTGTGATTGGTCGGAATACATTCAGTTCCCTAGGCAGCACGGTGGTTACTGGCACCTTCTGTGTGCACTGAGAATGTACAGCATCGAGCAAGCACCAGCTTACCTTGCAACAGTTCACCACACGCCACCGCTTCCTACTCTGCCTCCGAAGATGGTCTTACATTTCATCACCCAGGCCGGGCACATGCTCTAAACGCCGTCAGTTACATTTGCTGCTTTCGTCTTTTATCAGTCGGCAAGCTATATTAGTTCAACTTCACCAGGGTGGTCTGGATCAGTGGTGTTTAACCTTTGTGAGACCATGGCCTGGTAAAAACGTATTTTATAATAATAGGGTCAAGCTCCAACACATTTACTCGTAAATAATTTCCGATTTCTTTATTCATACATTTCTTAAAAATTAATAAATTCTTGTAGCATATTGTCATTTTCTCGGGCCAACATTAATAAATTAATTTGTGATAAAATTATTGACATATCCCACTTTGATTACCATTCATGATGATATTAAAATTGTATTAATCACATTGGTCTAAGAAAAAAAGACAGAGAGAATAAAATTTATACATTGTATCTTATCATAGAAATATTAGCAGTTGAGCGCAGGGCCATTAGCAAAAGGACGTCAACTTGTAGACTTATTTACCATGCAACACAAACCAAATATTTAGACAAACAAAATGTGTGGGTTAATTTTTAAAATGTATAAATTTACAAATTATAAACAATATTTTAAATAATTATTAATATTTTATTTTTAAAACGCAGCTTTTTAACTAATAAATTATAAGTTTTTGAAAAGCCGATAGTTGCAGTTCAGTACTTCATTGTCCAGTGTAAAACCTCGTACTCGTCTACAATTGACACGGTGTTACCATAAAGCGTTACACAATGTCTTGGACACACATTGAATAATGAAAGTGGCTACAACCAACGTTAGACTTAGCGGCGACGCTAAACTTTAATTGCATGGATTTAAAAGTTAACCATCTTCCAAGCATTTGTCATTAATGTATAACGCCAACCAATCAGGACTCAAGACGTAAAATAGAAGCGAAAAAAAAAACAGTATTCACATTCGTCAGATAGAATCACCATCGTCGTACATTTTTATTCTGTTCAATTAAAATATAACAAGTAACAAATAACGTATAAAGCTATTTTAAAAATAATTTAACTTAAGTATGAAGTCTGAGGAATGCATTTTCTTACAAAACTAATCAAAGTGTAACAGACATTAACTAACTGGGTAATTTAAGTAATGACCAAAATCATTAAAAAAGTTGTCTGTACTTAAGACAACTAAAAAAATTTGCGGATTATTTTCAGGACAAGTTAAACTCCAAGCACGTGCACGCTTGTATTATTTTTGCGATTGGTTTAAGACCTATTTGACACCTCCTCGAGGACTCTGCGCCAATAAAACATAAGCAGCGAATTGCCGTTCCGAACACGTCTTAATAACGGCTCGCTGCCCGGCGGTTGAGAAACATTGGTCCGGATCATTGGAATGAGCCCCTCCACCTCGTCAAGGTGCTAACCCTTGCAGAGATAAAAAAAAATAAAGAAACTAAAAAGTCCTTTGTCATTCAAGGTCAGTTTACGATGAAAAACGTGTAGGTCTGCCTAATGAACGTTTGACTATCAGAATGAAAGATGAAATTATTACACGGTTTATGGTCATTGCGTAGTGCCGAGAAGGAAATGGCGATATTTTATTTCGTGTCATGTACGAAAGGCCTTGTTGTAGGAGAAAAGATGAATAGGAAGTAATTGATCCCATTCAATATAATGCCATATTTCTTAATGATTAACTTGCATTTTTTTTTCAGTTCACATTAATTTAAAAAATACGACTAAATAGTATGTAATAATTAATTGTGTTTTACTCGTGTATTGTATTATCATGTTGTGTTGTATGTTATTGACAAATTCTGCGCAGTAACTACTGACAGAATAAGGAAGCAAATGAAATGAATGTTATTTGTTAATAAATCACTANAAATTAATTTAAAAAATACGACTAAATAGTATGTAATAATTAATTGTGTTTTACTCGTGTATTGTATTATCATGTTGTGTTGTATGTTAGTGACAAATTCTGCGCAGTAACTACTGACAGAATAAGGAAGCAAATGAAATGAATGTTATTTGTTAATAAATCACTATATCACTAAAATCGGGGTTGATTTCTTGTTGCGTGTGACTGGTTGATCATGATACAAGTGCATTCGCAATGCGCCCCACTTTTTTGTGGACGTTCTATGCAGACGACACGAAATTTTTCGTGAACCGACCTTCACTCGTACAGGCATACTCCGACGTGACGTGGGTCCCCCAAGCTGTTAGTAGCAGCCAGCGCGAAGACGGTGGCACCTGGCGTCCGTCATGAGGCGTCGTCGTCGCTTTATTTGCGAACGAATGGAGCGAGCACCTCTGCGAAAGGAGCGATATGTACGCTATGTCGCAAGGTGCGGGCCACGGGTGGCTGCGAAGGGGAGGAATCGGCAGCGATGAGGCGAGAAATGGCCGCCGGCTAATGAGGCCATACAGATGCAAATGGCGGGGCGCCCGCGCTAGCCGTTCAAACAGACAAACTGCGGCGCCTGGAGACATCGCAGATAAGAGTGCGAGCTATATCTCTCTCTCGCGCCCGCGAGCGTGTGCGCGTGATTGCTTGGCGTTCCCGTCACGACGGTTCGAGGGAGGGGGTGTGTGATGCTAAGAGGGTGTCTGGAGGGATAGTAGAATAGGGAGGGTGGGTGACTACATATTTATGAGCTGATGGCGCATTGGTACCGCCAGCTCAGTACGCAAGCTCACCTCCTATCCCCTCCTACCATCCTTCTCAAACATGACATCGGTTCGCGATTTACAGGTGAGGCGACTAACTGCAGCTGTAGATTGCGCCCGGAATGGCAACGTACGCAACCGCCGGGAAATAAATTGGCGGGCGGCCACCGCTGTCCATTTGACGATGCGTAATTTGAGCTCCGACCCGTTTCAACTCTGCTGTATGGTACACTCGCGCGAAGATAACCAGAACTTCCGAGCTGCACGCCTCGGCCCAAAACTAGATTTGTCTACAGCCCGTTCACGGAAAATTAAGCACTTTCGAAAGCCCTGCTTAAGATTTACGTTTATGAACAGTGTGTATTATTCCGCCATGTGTAAAATTAACACTGGCATGGGCCAAATCACTTCATTCATGCGTTGGTCAAGTGGAACTGTGAAATGATTAGAAAAGTAAATATTTTACAAATCTGCCAATTCGTGCATCCAAAAAACAGAAAGCTAAACAAATTGCTTTCAGTTTTCATAAATGTTTATCTAACACTTTTAATTCAGCATTAATATACGGAACTATTTTCCCTCCATCGTTAGACCTACTAAATTTTACTGGGTGCAAGCCACTCAGTGCGCACGATAAAATATGTGCAGATATAGGGAAAGTGATAGTTTTCAAGGGTTGATTTCACAAGCACTCCTTTTATCGCTAAATATTTTACGTTCATGCCCCATTGGCAATCACGTCTTCTCATTTCGATTTGCGACGAGTAGGCAGGTGTGCAATGATGAGTGGCACCTTCTAGGAAGTCCTACCGGGCGTGTTGTCTCCTGGACACGTCTTGCAGAACTTGCTGCCCTGTGGTGGAAATATTTGTGCCGAGAATTCGTAGCAGGATAAATGTACTGTAAACTCGGGCTACACGAAAATATTACAAAATTTACCGTTTTAGAATAGTGTGTCGATGCAAAGCGAAATCTGTGGTCGACATCGCTAAGGCGTCGTCTTGGAACCACAATGTTCTTGTCTTGCGGCTTTCGTCTACCTGGAGCTCTTTCCCGCGTTTGAGGCCGAGAGGCGCAGAAGCAATAAGGGCGACATTGCCTCGCGCATCAAGTGCGCCATTGCCGCTAAACGCAAGGTTCTGAACTGCCGTGCAGTGTGCTCGTCGCACTGCGTGTACCTATGGGACTTTCAGCGGTGACCCTATTATTTTATTGGTGGAATGACTGTAGAAAGGTTCAATGCCGGACCCTTGAGTAGTTTCGTATGCATCTGACGTGTATATTCGGAGACGCAGCACTTTGAAAAAGTAGTTTTTGAGCCATTTCGAAGTACTCAAAAATGGTGTTTCTAATGTGCGCGACGTATTGAAAGCACGCAACAGTCTTCGCCTGAAGTGCATGTTATTTTTGTAGATCAGCACATTGGGCACAGAAAGAGAAAAACATGAATTGCTAACAATCTGTAACGAATTTCAAGCGGCATGTAGGCGGGGGCCTTAAATTTCACGTAAATCTTGAATGCATGTGTTCTTTTTTAAGGTTAAGTTTTCTTAAGGTTAGTGTGTAGCTACAACTCCCGATTAGTCTCCTGGCGTTAAAAGAAAAGTGTAAATTAACCCGATCTAATAATAATATTTATATTTATAAGTGTCAGTCACGGTTCCCATTATTTATCATTTTAATCAGTAGCATGATTTTAAATTTCTGAAATAAATAACAAATATAAAAAAATTTATCTCCGTTTCCATGTGAACACTTTGAAGTAGTTTGTCGCGCTTTTCCTTCGCGGATATATATCCTGTGCACAAACTCATCAGCTCAAATTAGGTGTACTGAATTTTCAAATAAATTTTTGTTGCGCACATGAATTGAACATATAATCGAAGAAAACGAGAAAGTGTTATCAGAAAACCATCCATATTCGGTATAATATTCGTAGACCTGAAAGCAGGTGATTTATCTGGCGAACGTGAATATGAATTTGTTTTCGCTTTTTTGTGACGTCTTAATTCCCAATTGGTTAGCGTAAGACGTTAAACGCAAAGACTTGGAAGTTGGCCAACTTTTAATGCAATGCATTTGAAGTTTAGTGCCTCCGCTAAGTCTAAGGTCGGTTATAGAGACCTTCATTATTCAACGTGTATCCAAAACTTACTGGTAACGCCATGTCAATTGTACACCGGACAGTGAGGTTATTTAAACTGTACCTGATATGCACGATACTGTTGTTTAAAACAACTTAATTTTAAAGCGTATCCCACCATCTATTATTTGCGCCGAAATACTGAACTACTAGCTCTTTGATCGCATTGTGTATGGGCTTTATCATACCCCAAATATCTAGACGTTATTTTCGTTTCACAAATTGATTGTTGGTGAAGTTTAAGAAGCAGTTAATATTTTTATCGGCAGTTTGTTTTGTAAAGTGAAACTTTTCAAATGGAATAAATTGTAGTCTCACAGGCCTAAGTAACAGATGCGTCTAATAATAGGAATGATTTTTTTATATGGATTCAGTCATTTTAAACAATTACTATTGTGATGCTCTCAATCAGTTTATTTCAACATTTTACTATTTTCGCTTTCATAATGGGTAGATAACACTTTTGTGTACTGTCCCTAGATTACATTTATCATCTTTAGATATGATAACTTGCACTTATATTTTCAGGGCACTATGCTGTGTATTTCTATCCAGAAAATAGTATAACAGCACAGAAATAAATGGACTGATATGTATTGGCTACTAAACAAATTCGATTACTACAAAAAAACCTGTTTTAATAGAAGAGCAATTTATAGATTAATGGTTCCATAATTTAGTTTCCTCAGAAAATATTTGCAATTAATTTGTATTATCTATATGATTGGATGTAGTGATCTGGAAACCACAGTTGTTTTAAAGTTGCAATAAACAACACTTNTGATAGAAGAGCAATTTATAGATTAATGGTTCCATAATTTAGTTTCCTCAGAAAATATTTGCAATGAATTTGTATTATCTATATGATTGGATGTAGTGATCTGGAAACCACAGTTGTTTTAAAGTTGCAATAAACAACACTTCACAAAATTTACGTCTCCGATGGGACATTAAGGAATTCATGAATTTCCTTCACAGAAAAGTTTCGCCAATGGTGCGATAGTGTTCAAGCACTTATTTCCAGAAATAACAAATTGTTTCTTAAGCAATGATGTGCAAGTCCCTTAGCTACCTCGCGCCGGACGATGCCGCTTGTTGGCAGGTTGTCTCGGGGATCTCCGGTTTACCCACCCTTGAATTCCGGGGCTGCGCCATACCGACCTCGTTTCTCTCTCATCGACTCTCAAGACCTCGATATTACGAGCCGCGCAAACCTCTCCAATCCACTATTAACTACCTCGCTGGTGCATAGAACCGTCAGAAGTATGTTTTTTTTTTTCTCTTCCTTAGCCTCCCGATACCACAGTTCATTACGTGAAATACTACAAGTTGAAGCAGGGAAGCATGAAACATTTGATTTCTTTTGAGCTGCAACCCTTTGACTGCGTAATACAAATTTACCAGCACTTGGCACAACTCCAAGTGAAGGTCCATTTTTTGCGAAGCTTACTAGTTTGTTGTTCAGCTTCTTGTGTGGTATTGCCGTGCCATCTTCCAAGATTAACATTTAAATGACTGTTGCAATCTCTGGTAAGCGTATTTGGGTCAATTTCAAAATCTAAATTAGCTAAGTTTGATTTCATAATGTATTTGTATCACTTTATTTAAACTTAGTATATTTAGAAATGAACATCTAAAATTACAGCATCGCATATTGAAATCCCGCAAAAATGGCGTACATTCGGGAGAATATTTTACATAAACTAGGACGAGAAAAATGCTGAATGCTGAAATACCCCAAGGCACCTTCCACTCAGCTACAAATCTTAACCTGCCAAGTCCCAACGGAAAAGCGGAAAATTCTGCAGTGGCAAAAATCCAATCCTTAACATTCAGCTTCATTTATTCCCTTTAGCCACAATCCGCTAGACCACACGGCTTGGGACATTTAAGGAAACTGCCTATACCTGGAAATCACGACTAACGGTAAATACTGTTTCTGCAATGCAGGGAGTTCTTCCTTTAAATGTTTTGTGTAATATAAATACTTCTGCTCTTGTAAACGGGCTTGTCTAGTGAGCAATACAAAATAAAAAAAGAATCCAGTGAATGTATTTATTGCCACTATGCTTAAAGATATAAGTTTATCGAGAAACTGGCCGAATATAAAGAAAAATTATAATTGGCTTGTTTATTTTCATTGTCTCGGAGAGTAGTTGTTTCTGTTACTATAAATAACGCGGAGGATTAAATTCCTTTCTTCCAAGAAATTCAAATTACTTCCACGAACCAGCGGTGCTGATAAAAGTGTACGTTTTAGGTTTTGAGAATCGATTGTTCAGTCTCGGTTGGTGGGACGTAAATTACAGTAAATAAAACACGTACACTTTCCTGACTTGCCTTTACAGTGCCGATTATGAAATTAAATCTGGTACGAATCTCCTGGCTGCCGGCAGTAACGATAGGATCCCAGTTATTCGTTCACACGTGTCTCACTTTCCGCTACAAGTTCGGGTTATGTGTGAGCCTTACTTACGAGTTGGTAGTCCTGATTTTTTTATTCATTGTTTGCACTGTTACGCATATCTCGAAACATGGATATTCTGAGAATACCAAATACCCATTTGGTTTTGCTTTTATGACATTAAATAAGTACATCTAAAAAATAACAATCGTACAAATAGTGAAAAAAAAATGCGTTTTTAGTTTGTGGGCTCTTATCACGTTTAATGAAATCCCACTATCTAATTTTCACAGCACAGAGCACCGACGGAAAAATGCACGTCTTGCGCGTAAGAGTGATGAGGCACTAGGCGCACGTGTAAGTGTCGCCCGTATTGCTCCCTTGCTTCTATACAAGGCTGTTCCATCCGCCCGCTTTTCTCCGTTGTTAATTTAGAAAAACTGCCTTCCCTCTGATTGAAAGCAGCCGTAGCGCGTGGATTGGCTGCCTTGTTTCCTCTCAAGTGCCGATTGTCCAGATTGCAGGGAGCTGGTACCTTCGCGAGAGTTCGACTTTCAACAAAAATATTGCATCAAAGAAGAAGCTGAGTTCCTACTCAGACTAGTAGTAATAACCAACAGTTTTATTAGTTCGTCTAGTAATGGGAAACTTGCCAACTGCTCGTATGACTATAAACATAAAGATTCCATCAAAGAAAAATGTTTGCGACCAGACAAGCCCGAACTGATAATCACGTGAGACGTGCCTACAACTCAGAATTCAATCAACCAGTTAACATCTCTACGTGCATCGGAACGAACAAGGGACTTCCTATCTGCTTTATTGAATTGGTACAGAAATCATGTGTACCATTGTTATAACCAGGGTAAAATTTTACCGGTTACCAAATTGACTCATCAAAGTCAGTCTGCTTGCAGGAAACTGGAAATGAAATGCTACGTGCGCAATTAAACAAACATACAAACGATACAATGCATACATTTTACGTCTGAAAAGTATTCACTGAATTTCTGAAATCGTATATTTTTAAATCACTTTTCTCTTCAAACAGTAAATGCATACGGCATACTATTTTACAGGCCATTGTCAATTATTGCTATTTCAGTTTTTAAAAAAACCCTTCGTTTAACTACTGTATTTTTAAAAAAGAGATGACCCAATTGGCTGGTGCATCTTCATACTCTAACTTTTAATCTTAGCTCTTGCTGTATTTTCTGTAAATATAGTGTGAAAAATCGATAGTACATGGACCTTGCTTTAAGAGAACAGGAAAAGCCTAACTTAAGTTAACTTACAGAAGTATTATTTTTTATTTATTCGATGTTATGGGCTTATAATAACATAAAACATAGTATTTCTGGAACATCGGTTGACAGTAGTAGCAGCTTAAATTTTACATATCGTGACCGATAACTGTTTCATGATGAAGCCATAAATTTTATGGATTCATCAGAGTTTTTTCAAAGTCTAATTCATATATATATATATATATACATTAATTTGCTTCAAGGTTTATTTTTGTCATAGAGCTTTCTGTCTCTTCAGTGCTGACGATTTGAGTTGAGAGATTTGGGCAGCTATAAACAACGAGGTCTTGAGAGCTGACGAGGGTGAAATGAGGTGAGAATGGAGCAGCGCCGAAATGCAAGGGCGGAGGAAACGGGAGATCCCCGAGAAAAGCTGCCGACCAGCGGCATCGTCCGGCACGATTCCCACTATGTCCTGAAAGTAATATCCAATCTTTCCTTGTTATTAAATTATAAATAGTTTCCACTGTGAAGTGGTAACATATGATGAAAACTTGATTTCCAAAATTTTAAGCGTTACTGTTTGTCACTGTTATTTAATATTTGCGAATTTAATTAATAAATAATTTGTATGGTGTAATATCAATTTTAGGTCTACCTCCAACTTTTTAAAATTTAAATGAAGGAGTTTCATTTGATTTATACAGCACTTTATTCGTTTTTAAATTAAGTGGGAATGCTTCGTTTGTATTTTAGACCTGCCACTTATACAGTTTTTACACATATTTACGAACTTTGTAAATGTTGTGTCGGTGATCCAAATCGCCATTTTGTAATTCACATTTCAAAATATTACTGAAAGTATTAATGAAATAACAATGAAAATACAGTAATCCTATCAGATGCTTAGTAAAATTTATCCTCCAATTTTAATGAAAGAATTTTTTTTTTTATATTGTACGTTTGTACAATTTATTTTTCTCTCAAATTAATCGACGTGACAAATGCATTTTAGTCAGAGATCCATAGGAATATTTCGCGAATTCATTAAACACCCACACATCCACTCTGTCATTTGTGAGAACTATTGCCATGGTAAGTGGACTTTCTGTGGACTGCGTTGCACATGACTTGATCACTTTTTTCCCTTCACTTAACTTGCTCGGAGACATCTGGGGCGTGTCAAAATAACCATAGAAGACAAACAAAAGCATTTGTGTTTGGATTCTACTAAAACACATAAGAAATTTCCGATATTAACGGGCTTCTAGTAGTGTTTAAGGAGGGGTAGGTTGGTTGAATGCGAGTGACAGGTCTTCCGGCCCGCGAAGACACACACACAAAAAACGCCGAATAAGCCAGGGCGAGCTACGCTTCCCCCGCGGGCACGTAAACAGCGGCATACGTTGGCTCGGTAATCCTAGACGTGTGTGTCGCTACTACGGAAGCCTGCCGCATTAAGGCGTCAGCGGCACAGTATCCGCGGGCGTATCCTTTCTGTCGTCCATTGACGTCACTGATCCTGCGCCTTCCCTCCGGGCTACCGCGTCGTTTTGATTGGCATGCCAGTATCCCCCCCCCTCCACAATACGTGCTTCACTGGAGAAGAAGATGGCGAACACCGCTGATACTGGCCACTGATTAGCTTCGGACGTTAGCAGCAGTTCTAGGTAGGTAGTTAGGTAGGTAATTAAGTAAGTCGTAAAGTCTCGTTGACAGCGAACTCATTAGAGACGGAAACGTTTGCTCAAATAAGAGGCTGCATCACCCCTTATACAGAAAGTGTTCGTTTTATTGTCGTAACAGAAGAGTCGGCGCCATTACTGAACATTTTCATTATAGAAGCATTACACTTCATGGGTATGTGCAAGTTTTTATACCTGACTGTTATACGTGTTCTCTGGTTGTCATTCAAAAGTGAGAAGGAATAAATATATTAAATATCGTATTAAGTTAATTGTTGTACAAATAAGCGTTAGTAGTTAGTATATTGTTTCCTTCATGATGGGTTAGGTAATTATCTAAGCTGGTATTGTCACATTATTCAATCAATCATCTTAAATTTGGATCGGGAAGTAAAATATGAACAATTTAATATGACGGGTGACGCAGGCTCATAATCAGCAACGTTGAAGGAATCAGTTGTGACCTGTAGAAGGTAAACACCACAACTCTCGCCTGGAGTGATTTCTGGGGAACCATGGAATACCGAAAACAGAATGGCCATGCCGGGAATCGAAGCCAGATCCTCCCGATTGCGAGTCAGAATATTTACCGCTGTCCCACCTCGCTCTGTATGGAGAGATGGATTCGTCTTCTCTTGAGCGTTATGAAACTTTACACAAACATAGCTGACTTTCGCAACAAAGATGCGCGACAGCGAAATCTGTGTAATTTAAAATGTCTTGCAAAATCGTTCGATTACGCTCGGAATTTTACTCGATAACTGCAAGTAATATTTCGCAGTTGTAATACATAGCAAATATGCTTTCCCGATCGTGACAAAGCAAGCAGTGACTGTGAAATGGCCCACTTCCCTTGTCAGTTTTCACTTTAAAGCAAGCAAATATTCCTTTGTGTAAATTTTGCATGCATCTCTTAGGTTGTTTCCTCTCGTATGGAAATGTATTTTGTGTCTGCTACGCATCAGGGAATTTACTCAGATTGTTTCTNCATCTCTTAGGTTGTTTCCTCTCGTATGGAAATGTATTTTGTGTCTGCTACGCATCAGGGAATTTACTCAGATTGTTTCTTTTTAATGAGTAGTCATACAGATTATCCTCCATGAAAACTATTTTTAAGCACCTTGTAGTAAGGAAAATACCATTTGCTTTGTCACATGGCATAAAAAGTAATTTTACAACTTAAAGTGTATATACAGTTTTAAAAAAAGTGAATTATGATTAATATATTGACGCATACCGCATATTGTACGTTGTAAGTAGACGCACCACTGACACCTAAACCCACAATCGTATCCCCCGCGAGCTCCTTCAGTAGATGCGCCGCAGGACACATGCTGCCAGGCCAGGTCGGCCGAGAGGGCGAAGAAGCCATTAACGCGTGCTATGGTCATGCTGAGGTGGATAGCAAATTTCGCCCACCAGGGAATCAAGACACATGCCAAGGAGGGCAACAGCTAGAATATCGTCGACCCACCTTGAAGGTGAGACACACAAGAAAAGGGCTGACAGAGATTGGCAGTTGTGTCGCAGGTTCCCCCTCTTCTAGCAAATCGCGAGAGAACATGGACACATGTGCCAAGGAAATGCCGAGGCAAGCTATAGTGCCGCCAATACACCTCTAGTTAGACGAGTAAGAAGAGCTGACAGTGTTTGGCTATAGGGGCACAGGCCACACCCCTCCCCCACTGCCAACAAGTGAGACATGTGTAAGGATCTGGAAGGGTGATGAGAGAGGTTAAAAGCCAACTTGCGGGACAAGGAGGGGGTCAGTCNTCACCTACCACCGGCACACCCAGAATAACAAATACAGCAAAGTAGCAGCGTCGTCTGTCATGGACATCCCCGACGCCGAGCGTCCCCCAAGACGTCAGAAACGTTAGCACGAGTACTTTAATCAGACATTAAGGCTCCCAAATCGCAAGGTACCGTCTCGGAGTAAATAGCTATGTTGATATTCTCTTTGCCAAAAATATAACCTAGTACATTTGAAACACCGAGTGACTACATTATTGTTTACCCTATTCAACATCCAAGGCGCCCATAATCTGCACCAGAAAGCTAACTCAGACTCTATGAACCGTCCTGTATCCCACAGGTGGGGAGTAGCGTCAATATAATACTGCGAAACAGTGCATTCCCGCATATAAAATTATGAAAATATTCCCATGTGTAATAATACAACTGACATTTATTTAAATATTACATACTCGCATAATGTGAGGCATTCTTTTATTTATGTCCGCTTGGACGTTCAAATTTCGCTCTTAATCTTTTAAAACGCAGAATTTTATTTTTAGAGTGAAAATGGCTCTAAAGGGCGTAAGAATGTTGTATATTCAAAAACGCTGGGACATAAACTGACAGGCAAAGAGGGAGGTGAATTCTATGTTTTCTCTCTTATTCTAGTTACAGCAGGCAACGCGACAGACGAGTGGGGAATTTGAAACAAATCGTAATTTTGAACGACTCTATGCCAATTTCTTTTTCATTATACATTGAATTTTGCCGCTCTAGTATGATCACGATGCAATTATTCCAATACATTTAATAATGATTGTGATTCACTTTCATCTGCCAATTAAACGTAATGAATGGAGAGGCTGCTCGCGCTGGGAAATAAATTGTTTTCCCATAGTTTAAAATTGAAAGATGAAACTGCCTGCAGTAGTTAATCGAGAAGTAAATTATACAGACAGATGTGTGTAACAAAACAAGAAGTCTCACAAACAAAATATTGAGGCCTTTCTGTGCCAATTATTTTCATTCTAAAATCCTGAAACCATTAAATTTTCCCTACACTCTCGATATTTATTGAAACTGGTGCCGAATCGAATGAACTCGTATCTGTTGACGTTATCGGAAATTAAATATTTCGTAGCGGTAAATAGGTAAGCATTACGCATGGAAAATATTAATAAGAAAACAGAAAGGCATACATGTGTACCTGTGGCATTATAAAGCAGTTTGCCTGTTCCAATATTAAAAACGGTATAGAGTTTAAATTATGTAAACAAATCATACAATACAAATACTGTTAAGCATTTATTAACCTGTACCACTAAGTTACGTAGAAAAACATACTGCTGGATAAAAGGCTAAATTATGTTTCAGGTACACAAGAATATATTTCCACTAACCTAACAAATCATTTCCTTCTCTTCATAAACTTTGACGATCATATTTTGAATAATACTAAAAATATACAAAAACTGGCATCTTACACATGTGAAAATTCTTTAGAAAAACGAGGAAATTGTAATGATTTTATTAAAATGTACGCACTACATTTCTCTGTTTTATAGTTTGTGAACGTTGTAAGAATAACAAAGTAGATTTCAAAAATTAATTATATGAAGTTCCTTGATGGTTGCGATGTATAGTGTCAGATGAAAGACAAACACAACAAATTAATTGAAACACCCACACTCGTTAAATATTTGACACATTTTCATGCCACTGTGGAAAGTTTCAACGACTGGGAGTGCTTCAGTGACTTTCAATTGGAGATACGTGAATAGCTCGTCGTGACATCGTAGCATTGCCAAGTGGGGAGCGAATGGAAATGGGAATGCAGCTTAACGAGAGATTTTGTCGACAGCTAAGTGCAGGCCAATTTTCTTTTGCAGCTTTAAACGCCATGTGCTTGGCGGTAACGATCAAGACTTTTTTGTCGTCCGTTATATAGTTATTTTCGCATTAAGAAGGTCGTCTAACGGGAGCCTTTTCTTACTGCGGAGCCACTCTGCTGGATGTTCTGATGTGTATATTTTATTAATACCTCTTCAGTGCGATATTGCTATTATAAGTCCAAAATTCGGGATAGACTAGATGACCATGGGAAAATTGTTAATATGAATAGATTATTACTCTTGAACAGTACTTTTTTATGTACAACATTTCTTACTTGAAAATAATGTTTAAAGTATGGGGTTTGATATTACAGACTTCGAAAATTGCCTTTGAATATAAAATGAGAAATCCAATCCAATTTACCGTCACGTTATGTTTGTCGTAGAAACGTTAAATGAAAAATTGATAACTTTAAGTAACTGTTTTACCACCAATACTGTTTAGTTTTCAAACCAAATACTCCCTAATGCTAGCCAGCGAATATTNTTTTAAGTAACTGTTTTACCACCAATACTGTTTAGTTTTCAAACCAAATACTCCCTAATGCTAGCCAGCGAATATTTTTAAAATACATGTTTTTATGTTGTGGCAAAACGAATTTTGTATTGAGTTTATGATAACACGTGTGTTAAAAATTTTTTTGTACTTCTTTTTATTTACAACAACATTNACGAATTTTGTATTGAGTTTATGATAACACGTGTGTTAAAAATTTTTTTGTACTTCTTTTTATTTACAACAACATTCCGATGTAAAATAAATTAAGTACAATTATTTCGTCACAAAAAAAATTACCCGTGATGAATAAGTGTTTCGGCAGGATGAAGTATCGAACCTGCACTTTACGATTTCCAACGTCTTACCAATCTTTCTATTTTAACATGTATTACTTCGTTTCATATAGTGGGTATTCTGTACCTATACAACAACTAACTGCAGTACTCTTCCCTTATGTGGAAATACTTAAAGCTGTAGAAATATATGCATATTTGGCACACGTTAACTGCTTTGCAATGTTTGAAAGTTGTTATAAGTTGCACTTAGTTCTCATTTTATGTTTTAAAATTAAAATATAGTGGTTTCGTTCTACAAGATCATCGTTNGTTATAAGTTGCACTTAGTTCTCATTTTATGTTTTAAAATTAAAATATAGTGGTTTCGTTCTACAAGATCATCGTTGTTCACTAGTACACGCCATTTTATAATATCAAGTCAGTGTAAACTGGTGTTTGCTGGACAATGCTTTGATTTTGCAGTAACACATATATTTTGTTCATCTTGTTATTTTTAGC
Source organism: Clitarchus hookeri (assembly GCA_002778355.1). NCBI lineage: Eukaryota > Metazoa > Arthropoda > Insecta > Phasmatodea > Phasmatidae > Clitarchus > Clitarchus hookeri. Next base: position 1,337 of record NQII01003890.1, on the reverse strand, counting down.
GTAATGCAACATATGGTTGCGGCTACNCTTTGATTTTGCAGTAACACATATATTTTGTTCATCTTGTTATTTTTAGCGTAATGCAACATATGGTTGCGGCTACATTACTAGAGGCTTCGCCGACATTAACTTTTCAAAAGTATATTTGCGTTTAAGTAATAGAAAACTCTGTAAATAGTTAACATTATTAACACTAACGCATAATTATTAATTTTATTATAACATAAACGTTTAACAAAATGACTCAAAAATAATTTTTTTGTGGCAACGACATTAGACTTTTTACTGTGTGGGGATGTCTTGCACACTATAGCTATTCACGACTGAGAGAGCATTTCTGAAAGCTTTTAATATTTTCTGTTATCGGCCTTCTATTTTTCCTTCCATCATATGTACATTTTACCGCTAACTTGAACCCTGTGATTTTTACCCATGCTTCGACTACGTGAATACGTCGAATTTCCAGAAACACAAATTATGTATGTAACTTTATCACCACTTCCTTTATATGTACGAAACACAAAAATGTAATAAAATAAAATTCATGTGACGCTAATTTTAATAAAAAAATTTCTGTAAGATGGACGTTGAGGATTTCCAAGAGTCGAAAATTTGTTTCTGCAATTTTAGCATATTATTCGTTTTTCGTTGTGACATGAAATTGTATTCGGGGAAAACTATGAAAATGGTGGCAAATTACTTTAATTAAACTAATAAAAGAAACAATGTGATCCTTGACTATACATTTTGTACAAATCTCAAAAATAAACTAAATCCATACGTTTGTCATAAGAATGTCATCAGAATATTNTTGACTATACATTTTGTACAAATCTCAAAAATAAACTAAATCCATACGTTTGTCATAAGAATGTCATCAGAATATTTTATTGGTAATAGTTAGGCTGTTCACTCGTATTTCAGTTTTAAATTTTAAGATAAGATTTGAAGTCAAAATAATTCAAAGTTAAGCCATTCCCGCAGGTGAACCACGTGTCGGGTTTCAAAGAGATTGCCGATATGACACTCCTACGACTTCAAGAACCATGTTAGCTGAAACCAAACTTTGTGTCGAAATACCTATTTTCGAAACTTATACNACACTCCTACGACTTCAAGAACCATGTTAGCTGAAACCAAACTTTGTGTCGAAATACCTATTTTCGAAACTTATACCGGTAGATATTTCTGAAAGTCTCGTAATTACACTAAAACGTGATCAACGAAATTATTCAAATGATTTAGTATTTTATCAATTTATGGTTGAATGACGTAACGTAGCCTGTCTGTGTCTCCGTTTTTGATTACTATACTTATAGTTAGTGGTAGTGTTGTTT